>JAUELF010250889.1:0-11890 GCA_031471495.1 Clinocardium nuttallii
AAAAGTAGAAAACATTGTGTCAAAAGGAGAAATTGCACGTTTTGTGCAATTTCTTCTTTTGTCACTATGTTTTCAAATAGCTGGCTGATGCAGAGGCGTCAGAAAGCGTCTATATGAGGAAAAGTGTTAAATGTTGTTTATTATCAAATTTCTACCTAACGTTTTACGAGTTTTTACCGAATAGTCACGACTCTTCATGTTAGTACTCAATGTCCAGTATTTAGAAGAATACAGAAACAATGCTGTTATCAGAATACAAACAAATGTATCAAATCGGAGGGCGAATCTTCCGTCACAGCCAGGCAGTCTTTAAATCCATCTATACTCCAAGGTCGTCGAATGCCCGAGTCGCCATCTTTCTTTAGAGTTGTCAACGAACCGATACCGTCCTCCCGGAAGTAAACGATTTCATTCTTGTCCCGCAATGTCGCAAAAATCTTACCCCGGAAACACGCAACATCCGCTATACGAGTTTTGAGTCGTCTAGACCAGAGGAGGTCGTGGTATCCGCCAAAACAGCTGATTTCGTTCCTATGACGAACTCTGACAACCACGCGGCCGCTCCTGGTGCACGTCAGACGATCCGGAAATGATCGTTTCCTTGACGACTGATATATTGTGGCCAGCTTTGGATTCTGTATGTTACTTGGTCGTATATCGAGAATGTCGACTTTCCTCGCGTGTATACTCGAAGCAGCCAAAGAATCGACTTTGGGTGAAACAACTCCGATGTATTCGATATCTGTATTGACAACCCTCAGTATTTCCAGAACAGGATCGGTCCCTACAATGAGAACTTTTGGGACATCCCAAACCGTAACCGCCACATTGTTCGTCTCCTTTATCAGCGCTATCTGATGGGGCTCATACTTAATTTTAAGATCGTTCAGGAATTTTCCCTCTGGAACTTTGAACTTTTTCAGTGACCTGTTCGATTGGTCCACCACAATCACAGCAACTGTTCCAATTAGAGCTATACCTGAGAGCATGCAAGTCTTTTCACTTTCAAGTTTGGCACTGAACGTATGGTGTGTGCTCCAGTCAACTGTTTCTTGGTCAGAATCACCTGGCTCGTCTAGAAAATGACCACTTTTCGTTACCAAGACAAAATCTTTGACATCCGAATCAATTACTTTGACGATTTCGTCATATGGAAGAAAATCTTCCGGTAGGGTTTGTTTTGTGGACGATACAAAAGCATCTAGAAGATTAATATCTGCATCAACATAGTTCATCAATGACCCCGTGTTGATTTTGTTCGAGAGATCGTGAATGTTTTCTTGCAATTCAGAAGAACTTGAACACATTTCTGATATTAATCTCATAGTCTCGTTCGGGTTCATATTGGAAGCAACATCGTCAAACGATTTGATCTGCTGTACAATCTTCGTTTGCAAATCCCCAAGCGATACGATTGACGTATCGCGTGAAATAGTTTGCTTTGCCTTTATTCTAAGGTGTTCTATCTTCTTGCTGAATGCGGCACATACTTCTTTAAAACTCTCCTCGACTTCAGTTATGGACTTCTGAAAGTCCTCGTGGAGTTGTTCCACATTCTTGCTGTTTTGATTCGATCCTTTAGCGTCAATAAGTTGTGACGCATCGGTGACCTGTTGGGCAACTAGACATTTCAATGCGTTGTAGCGTTTCTCAATCACTCGGGCGGCTGGTAAACACTCGCACTCGGCATCCCTGTGGTCTCGCCAAGCACATTCAGAACACACAACGACATCGTGTTTCGAACAATAGACTTCCAACTTTTTGTTAAAATGACGACCGCAATAACTGTTGATGCTGAATACAGTCTCATCTCTTCGTTCGGGATCGTCCACGTACTCACTGGAATCTATATCTTTAAGGGGCTTTGCGGTATCCTGTAGACCAATAGCTCGCAATATTGACAGCGATATATCATCAGTGATCAGTCTATCAATCCAGGTTTTGGGTTCTATGTCGGGCTCTATGTCATATTTACTACGACAGATTGGACACTCAAAAGCATCCCTAGCTTTCAGAACACTGGTAATATAATCCTCGAGACATCGTGAACAGAAACTGTGACCACATTGCAACATTTTTGGATCACTGTAGATGCCACAGCATATGGAACATGTTAAATAGTCTGACGTGATATTCTTAACAAGACGTTCTGCCATGGTCCTTTGTTGTTTTTGTATCGGTTTGTTTCTAAATACTAGTAACAGTGGTCACAGAACTTGCAATCCCGTTTGGATATCGACTCACACCGGTTCTGTGCGTTCTTATCAGAACGTGATATATGTTATAAAATGTCGTTCAAGTTTCGTGTTCCAGTTTCTACTTGTTTGATATGTAAATATACCCACATAAATATGTATGTATGTATAATTGATCACTGGTGAATAGCCACACTACACTGATAATATCCTCACTTCGATGTAGTTGCTCACACACATACACACTGTAATATTATATTGAAATGTTTATGACGATTTACATTAGGCTAAGTGTTTCAGATTGACATACATTTTACACTTTATTAAATGATAAACTTTATACATGACTGAATCACGTGGTTATAATTTTGTTTATCTTTAACACAAGATAATGTCATGAGAAGGTGTGACCTACTTTTACATTTGTTTCTTTAATCAATCCAAAATGGAAGAAAGTACCATTCACAATGCTGAGAGGTGGTACAGTCTGATCAGGAAACGAATTTGAGTGGCATACACATGTGAAACATGGACCAGGTGTAATAATTAACGACTTTCACTGTTTTCGTCTGCAAAGTAAATGCATGTCGTCTGCTGCAGTCTAAACATCTCGCGAAGAAGGTGTAAATTATAATGAAACTTGTTTAAGCAAGACATCAAAGAACAAAATATCAACTATTTAAATACATCTATATTTCAAGATATTTACAATTTAGCTGTTATATCAAGACACGATTGTAACTATCATAAAGTCTGACATTTTTAATCAATTGTAAACCGAAAGTAGAAACGAGTTATAAACTCTTAATTGAATTACACTTTCTTCCGTATTCACATTTTCTTATTCATCAAGATTATTTAGAGACAAACGTAGATGAACATGTCAATTTCAAAACCGTTTCGAACTATGATTGCAATTGTTCTAAACCCATATCAAAAGCACATGACACACCCCCAGTAATGTTCACTACTACAACAATGAAAACGAGTTCACCGGAAACGGATTTAGACTCACGCATGCGTATTTAACGAAATGGTTCCAGACAGAAATGGCGAATACATTTCACGGAGGCGGCGCTCAAAGCCCCACGTCGTTGTCTAAGCCCATTGAAAAAGTTTTTGAAGATGCCCAACACACGGGCGAAATTCAACTCAATTGTAGGAAACTTAGAGAATATCCTAAAATGGCCGGGAAGTATGATTTGGTGGATACTATCTCAGCGGGTAAGCATCCTATTTTTTTGTGTGTATTTTTTTCTCCCAACATCTTCAGCACTCGGTATGAATCATCACTGTTATGAACGGTATTTCTATTTGCTCCTTTATAGTGCTCTGTCAATTTCTAATTGACACTCAAATACATATAATCTGTTTGGAAGTGATAATCGTTAAAATTTCCATTACTTTTTAACAATAAAAATAATAAAAATATGAATCTTTCATGTTTGACAGTTTCCTTCAATCCTTGATAAATCTCTCACGTTTCATTGTGAATCTAAGAATTTGGTTGAAGGTGAACCTTGATTGTAAGGAAAAAACAAATATTCAATCAACATTTGTGAATGTTGATTTTGTAATGACAGGTGAACAATTAAAATTAGTTTTTTTTGTTAAAATAATGGATGATTGATTCTTGTTTGTTATGAATAATGTATTCTTGTTTTTTATGCCATGATATGATACGTATTAACTATTAAGTACTAAGATAAAACTTTGTCATTCACTGCAAAAAGTCATCATCATTATAACACTTTAATGTTTTCTTCCAATGATTCATAACAGTCTTAGTTTTTACTCTTTTAAACTTTCTGAAGTTAAAAGGCCTTATCAGTTTTTAAGATTCTATGACTAACAACATAGAAACACCAGTATTACTTAGTAAATACTGAAAAAAAACATATCTTTTATTGAGTTATTCCTTTTCTTAGCTTATAAAAATGTTTCCCTGTAATCTATTGTTATTAATGAAATGAATTATATGTTGATCTGTGACAGTTTGAATTTTAAAATGAGGTTGACATTTGAATAATTATTTGCCTAGTGGTAGTATTGTTGTAGAATCCTACTTTTCTTGAAGTGCCAGTATTAGCCAGAATACGAGATGCTGTTACATCAATCTATAAATATATATTGTCATATTAGTTTAAATAAACCGTCTTCACATGTTCGTAATCATAGTAATGTTCAATCTTTCACTTAAAACTTTTTCCCTCATAAAGATGCTTTCTTACGTCTCTGCAGCAGACGGCTTTTTGAAAACATAGTGACAAAAGAAATTGCACAAAACAATGTTTTCCACGTTTAGTCATAGGTTATCCATTCGATTATATAGATTTTCTATTTTTTGACAAAATATGTTCTAAGTCGTATGAGGAAAGGGTTAAATGGGTTTACAAGCGCATTTTTGGATGTCATTCACTCATTGACCTTGCTAATGCAAAAGGTCAGCCAATATCTGGGGATGGGTCTCAGGGCTCTCACTAGGCTTAAATTTTTGGGCGAAGTGACTTCTCACTCCAGGCAATTTAGGGCGAAGTGGGGAGACTTAAGGAGAATAGATATTTCTTGTGTGTCGTTACGCATCGTTTTCGCATCGTTTGGGATAGAACACATTAAATACGTAAACAAAAATCGCCGAAGTATAATAATTGGACATCTTCTAATTGTTCTAATTATTTGCTGTTTTCCGGTTACTCCATTAATTAAATGCACTTGTCAGCTTACGTATTTCTCAGTTTGCGTTCCGAACATTGTGTTCTAAAGTCGCCGAAATTTATATAATTAATGAAGGTTCCTTTTTACTCGCCCTCCATTCCGTAAAGTTGTCAGTCATTTTGTAAGGAAGTCTGTCGTAGGGCCTAATTTAAATGTCACAAACAACGTAAATTATTTGTATCGGGTTTGCGGTCTAAACATTGTGTTCTAAAGTCGCCGAAATATCGATAATGTAGCTGCATTTAATGCGCTGTGTAAAGGTGTTCGGCATTGTGTAAAGAAGTCTGTCGTAAGTGTCATAAACAACGTAAATTATTTGTATCGGCCAAACATGCACACTCTTTACTAGTAGAATGATAGTTTTATTGTTTGTTTGAGGTATTGTCTTTTGATTGGTTAATTCTGAATATTACAGCACCCCTATGATACAGCATTTATTTTTATATATTTCTCAATTTCTCAATTATTGAAGACGATTATCTCATTAAACAATGAATAGATTCACAATATTATTTATACTATTGAAAGGGTTTGAACATAATTTACATCAGACACGTTACTCAATTTATTCTGTGCGATATCACTCAGGAATTGGAAAACTTAGGCTTTATCATTTATGACTTTAATAACCTATCAAATATGTTATCCAAATGCTACCGGATGATTTATAATAGAGTGCATTGTATTTGAACTAAAAATAGAAGTAGGGGAATTATCAGTAACTCTCATTTTTACTTTTAACTTACTCTTAAACTGTATATAAATTCGTACAAAGTGTAAATTGTGAATTGTTATCATTGGTGGAGCCTGGAGGTGATTCAACCAGTAGACTACATTGACAGATGGTTCTTCCACAAGGAAGGTTTTGAAAAGAGAACAAGAGATTCTGATGTTTCATTTGTAAATATCCTAATTATGCTCGTACTATCGCATTTTGTCGGATGCGATCAGGAAACCGTTTGTGTTACCTTTCCAATCTTTCTTAAAAAGTAAGACAAACTGATATGATATATTGTGAATCAGGGCTAGAAAAGCCCAAAACTTTTCAGGACTGGTCCCAAAAAGGCCCACCTTGTGGAATATATTAAGATAAAAATAAATATATTTTCATATACCATATGTGTATATTGGGGATTAAAAGCGGGCCTTTTTTGGATCAGACCTTTTTAGTAATTGGTAATTTTGACCTGTTACCATATATTGTGACGAAAAGAAATAATTCATCTCTTAATATGACAGAAATCATTGTTTTTTCAAAATGATTGCAAAATTTGTTGTAGAGACAATGTACATTAAATAAAAATTATTGATCCCATTTGTTTATTCTAAAGCTGAAGATGGCCTCTGGTTCCAGTGTTCAGGATGTGTCGGAACAGTTTCAGAAAATGGCAGAGAAACTGGGCTGGTTTAAGCATGGAGATCTTGATGGTGCCTTGAAATCTGTATGTACATTACACCTCAGAGCTCTAGATAACTGGCTTTCTATATGTACTAAAACCCTTATATGATCCTATAAACCTATGTTGTGGGAACTCAATCAATGAGATGATTCTTTTGAGTACTGATCTCATAGGGTTTTGTTGGATAAAATGGAGATATCATGTTGGGGAATGAACTGATCCTTATCTGGACCTCTGTAATTTGTAAACAATATTCAATTTATGATACAATGTTTCTTTGTCTAATCAGTTTATACCTCAGTGGTGCAGTGGTAGTGCATTCATTTGGTGGATGGGAGGACGTAGGTTAATTCATAGCAAAGTTTTTAAAAATGGTAGTAATGGCTTGAATTTCACTCTTTGTGCTCAGGATTGTTGGATGAGCATTACAACTGAATCACTGGTGTCCCGAAAATGGACCAAAAGTACTGGTAGCTTACCCTAGAAAGTCATGATTTAACTGAAATATTGTTGAAATTGCTATGAAACATACAAACAAATCTAATGGGTTTCAGATTATTTTATAATTATATATAAGTTTTTGTCATAGCAACTGAGCCATAGATTAAGACTAGTTAATCGATATTTTCTACAAAATCTCTTAACAGTGCTCTAGATTAAATTAAGGGCGTATTGCATGTTCTAGAATAATTATTTGACTACAAAACCCTATGTTGTGAGTACTCAAAAAATTGTCTCATTTCGGATTTTATTGAGTACCTTATTCATAAGGTTTGGTTTAGTAATATAAAGAAATATGTAATGTAAAATTAAAAAACACAGACTTATAATTAAATTAAAAAAAAGAGAGATATGACCTTTTAAGTAAAATGTGATTAACCTGGACCTGTGCATATTCCAGGTAGTCTAATTGATTGATTGGAGTTCAAAGCCGTTTTCAATAATTTTGCTGTCACCTACTCATGTGTTTCCTTACTTTCTTGCACAAGTTCTCCAAACAAGTCTTCCCAATCAACTGGCTGCTTTTGCATACAGACTGCTAGCCCATTGGGTTAGACAAATGAGGCTTGTCACAGTGACTTTGGTCAAATGTCGGAAAGAATGTTGGCCAAGCTGGGGCTGACAGTTCAAACTCACAACCCATGGATTGACAGCCTTTGTCGCTACAGACTGAGTTACTAGGGCCGGAGTACAATGTACACAAGAACATCCATATTTGCTGCTTTACAAAAATGCATTGCTTCCTGTTTTGATAAATTATGATACAGCCTGAAAAATTTCTTATTAAATAATGAAATGATTTTATGCAAGAGCTGATTGTCTGAACTTGTTTATTAATTTGAGTTTGTCTGTCTGTCTGTCACACTTCGTTTCCGTACAATAACTGCAACATATGTTAACCAGGTTTTTTTTCAAACTTGGTAACAAGGTTAAATGTCTTAAGGGCTAGGCCAAGTTCGATTGTCACTTTCGGCGGACTTTATTCGGTGGAGTTATGGCCCCTTAATTAACAAAAAATGTCATTTGTTGCTGTTTCCATGCAATAACTGCCACAAATGTTAATCGTTTTTTTTCAAACTTGGTAACAAGGTTGAATGCCTTGAGGGCTAGGCCAAGTTTGATCGTCACTTTCAGCGGACTTTATTCGGTGGGGTTATGGCCCCTTAATTAACAAAAAATGTCGTGTGTTGCTGTTTCTGTGCATAACTGACACAAATGTGAACATAATTTTCTTCAAACTTCGTAACAAGGCTCAATGCCTTAAGGGCTTGGCCAAGATGGATGTTACATTTGTGGACTTTCTAAGCAGGGGATATATATTTCATGAATTTGCTTGTTTTATTTCAACCAGCTTTTGTCTGAAAATCATCTTTACAAACTTTCAATTTAATATTAGGAGGTTTTTTTTCACCTGAGCACAGTGTTCTGATGAGCTTTTGTGATCAATGTCTGTCATTAGCCATCTGTTTAAGTCTTCTACTTTGAAGGTACTGGCCTGATTTTACAATGTAATCTTCCTTGGATGATACAATAAAATTGTTTAAAGAATTTAATTCAATGCTTTCTGTGGCATCAGAAAGAGAGGAAAATGCCACTCTCTTACAAGATTTTTTGAATTATTCCAATCCCTATAAAAAACATGGCAATGATGATATCAATACATACAAATGTTCAGGAAATGTGTTACCATACATGTGTTTGTCACTAGTTCATGTTGATTTCAGTTGTCCAAAAGCTCAAAAAAGAAGAAAATTGCTAAGCCAAAAAATACAGATGGTAAGACTTAAGGAGCATTTTGTTTATGCCACCACATATCTGTTTGAACTTTAACACTCCCTTTCTCATTTGCAGACCCATTCTGACACCTCAGAAGCAGCTGATTTTTTAAATCATTGTGGGAAAAGGATAAAAGTAACTGACTCATAATGAGCACTTTCTCCTTCTTTTATAGAGATTTTCCATATTTTTGCATAGATGTTTTCAAAGGGGTCTGCTGCAGATTAGGTTTGAAAGGGTTAACCTTTTACCCGGTGTGATACTTTATAGAAATATGCATTGAAAATGCCTGAGAAAGAAAATGTATTATCCAGAAAACATGACAATTGGAAACATCTTGTTATTTCAATAATGTCTTCAAAAAGTGTCAGCTACAGAAACATTAATAGTCAACTACATGTATATCAGGTGAAAGGTGAAAGGTGAAAGGTTTTACCCTTTCCCACTTACAAAAAATCTGCAGAAGATGAAAACGTATACCGGTATTTCAAAACTTCTATAATGTTTTATAATAGCATAGGGTTAAAAAAAAATAACAAGGTGGACTCATTATCAAACATCATCAGAATCATCACATTTCAAGAGAGATTTTCCTATTTAATAGCATATTCATTCTCTTCTGACTTCATACTATTTTAGCTCTTAGAAGAATTTCCCTAACACCAGGGACGTAGATAAGATCTACGTCCCTGCTAACACTGACATCTTTTTATGCTTTTTTAGCACAACATGAAAACATTTTGGATAAAAAGAAACATTGCTGATTATGTATTTCTCCTTTTCCTACAATGTAGATGATTTCAACAAGAATTTAAAACTATGGTATCAGGTAATGGATCTATTTTACACAAATTGGCTAATATGAAATATTCTACAAATTTTGAATTGCCAAAAATCATTCAAGCTTATGGCTAGAATTCTCTGTTATTTTCACCATTTTCAAAATGCATGCCGTATTTTTTGTTAATTTCAGAAGAAAATAGGAAGGACATAAAACATCCTCTAATGTCAAAGAAAAGCAATACAAAAAGGCCTAAAGCACTACCTAAAACAACTGTATCTAAATCATTTAGGAAAACTGATTTGGATCGATTCTTATCATCGGATAGTGACTCCAGTTTTACTACTGTATCAGAAACCTTTAGCAAAAATGACCCTAAAACCAAAGTTATACAGGTATGCAGTGATAGTGAAGGGGAGGAGAGGCCAAAGGAGGATACATACATAAGTTGTATTGGTGAGTCGGCACTGTGTATAAGTGATTCTGATGGTGAAAACAGGCAGTTGGACGATGTTCACCGCCACAGATCGGACAGGTATACCTTTGACAGTAATGACTATGACGAAAGTATAATGAGAAATAGGGTATCAATGACGTCCCTATCTATGGATGTAAATAGCATAGGTGAACCTTTGGTTGAATCAACGAGAATTCACAGACGAAGCAGTGTGACATACAAACAACTGATGGCAAGTCCTGAAGGAGAAGACTCCTACTCGATGTCTGCTACAGCTTCAGAAAAAGTAAATTCAACGACTGAAAAGTTAGGAAAATTAAGTTACAATAGAGATCAAAATTATTTGATCAGTGTTATTGATGAAAATCTTTGTGACCAGGTTGAAAATCTTCATGTAGGAACTGCAAATAAACAATCTTATAACTTTGACCTAGATCCTGATATCATTAGTGAGAGTCCTGAGTTCTCTCCTGTCAAAGATCTTAGATATGTAACAGCCCTCGAGAACTTTGATGACCTTGAAACAACACAGGTTGGGGACAAATTGCCGCATGATGGAGAACTAAGCAGTAAAGCTAATACAAGTAGTTGTAGTAGTAATGAATATGTTGAGGTGATTGATACGGCAACACAGACCAGCTACAATGGAACTGATGTTCATGACGAGGTTGATGAAACTGAACACAAACCCGTGTCTCAGATATATGGTGATGAAACAATAAATCCAATTGCGTATGCAGGGAAGAGATGCAAGACCAATCCTAACCAAGATGCTGATGGTAACACTGAAAGTGTTGAAGCTGATGCTAAGTCTGGTCATGTTTACATGTCCACCACTACTTCCTATGATCTAGTTGATGCTGCCTACGATCAGTCAACAATGAGCAACCCTGCTTTGACTGAGTTGTCAGAAACTAATGAAAGTGTTGATATGAACAGTGTATATAGTAGGATAACTGTAGAACAAACTCGTAACAAAGATACTTCTAGAGAAAGTATCAACTTGTCAGATTATGAAGGTGAGAGCGTGGTAGATGACTTATATGATGGAACAACAGAAGATGTAACAGATTCGAAAGTGGTCAGTGACCAAGAGAATGATGCTTACAGTCGAATAACTGTCGACGTTTCTGACATAGGACCAGGAGAGAGTGATGAAAATCCTAGAGATAGCATGTCTGATTCAGATAACAGTGTTTATGAAGTTACTGATGTTGCCACACAAACCGAGGGAACTGGCCAGCCATCTGATGATACCTCTAAAGAACACTGGAGTCCTGGAGTAGACAGAGAAATTACAAACAGAGTTGAAACTACATGTTTAAAAAACTCTGATAGAATTTCAGATGAGGGTAAGAGTATTGCATTTAATTTCCATTTTTAAATATTTTTACATCCAATATTATTGTAGATCTACTGCGTGCTGGAAACTTTGAGTTTGAAGCATTATAGGAAATATTGGTTTCTTCCTTTTTCTCACAATGTTTGTCCTAGTTATCATTCACGCATATATGTGCTTGAACGACCTAGAACAGATAATCACACACAAATTTTGAAAAACGACCTTAAAAACAAAGCAGAAACAAGTCCCTAAAGTGTTACAAATGTTTCTGTCAGACGGTTAAAAGCTGAAAGTGTTTGGTAAAATATCAAGAAAGTACAAAATCAAACCAGGTTTTCCTGTTTCTGAATATAGACAATTGTCAATCTTATTTATTTCTTACAATGTCATAACAACATGAGTAGGTGTGTGCTTCAGTAAAAACTTGTTGATCAGATTTCAAAAATCTTCTGTGAAAATAGTTGTATTTGCTCATAATTATGTCTCCCCCTGTATACAGGGGAGATATATTGTTTTTGTCCTTGATGTCTGTCCGTCTGTCTGTCTGTCTGTTTGTCCCCAAAATCTTGTCCGCTCCATATCTCCTAGATGGCTTGAAGAATTTTCATGAAACTTGGGTCACATGTTCACCTCATCAAGGTGACATGCAGAACCCGCATCTCAACAATATAGGGTCAAGGTCAAGGTCACACTTGAAGGTGTATGAGGGAAAGGGTTAAAGCA
>JAUELF010250900.1:0-11887 GCA_031471495.1 Clinocardium nuttallii
AGTGTATTCGCGCATGTCCGAATAATAAATGGCAAGGGAATCGTTCGTAACTGTTGCTACAGTTACAATCTCTAGTTTTTCTTTTTTTTCTTCTATCCAAAGTTTTGTCCGAGCGAGATCTCATCAACTACTGGTCAGACAATGTTGAAACTTACAACATATAGAGATGGCAATGTGAAGTTGTCACTGAAGTAAGACTGGGCTACTTTTTTAAAAAGTTATCCCCCCTTTTTCAATATTTTTTTCATTTTTTGTCCGAGCAATATCTCTTGAACTAATTGTCAGACAATGTTGAAACTTAGTACATATATAGATGGCACTGTGAAGTTGTGCCAGATGCAAAAATTATAACTCTGGGATACTTTGTTTAAAAGTTATCTCCCCTTTTTCAATATTTTCTTTTTTTCTTCTATCCAAAATGCTGTCCGAGCGATATCTTATTAACTAATGGTTAGGCAATATTGAAACTTAGAACATATATAGATGGCAATGTAAAGTTGTGCAATATGCAATAATTATAACTCTGGTATACTTAAGTCAAAAGTTATTTCCCCTTGTTCAATATTTTAATAGTGTAAACTTTGACTAGCGATATTTCATGAACTACTGGTCAGACAATATTGAAACTTTGAACATATATAGATGGCAATATGAAGTTGTGCAAAACGCAAGAATTATAACTCGGGGCTGCTTTGTTCAAAAGTAATCTCCCCTTTTTCAATTTTTTTTTTCAATTTTTGTGCGAGCGATATCTCATGAACTAATGGTCAGACAATGTTGAACCTTAAAACATATATAGATGCCACTGTGAAGTTGTGCAACTCGAAGGAATTATAACTCTGGGCTTCTTTGTTCAAAAGTAATCTCCCCTTTTTCAATATTTTCTTTTTTTCTTCTATCCAAAATTTGGTCCGAGCGATATCTCATGAACTAATGGTTAGACAATATTGAAACTTAAAACATATATAGATGGCAATGTGAAGTTGTGCAATATGCAAGAATTATAACTCTGGGCTACTTTAGTCAAAAGTTTTTGCCCCTTGTTCAATAGTTTTATAGTGTAAACTTTGACTTGCGATATCTCATGAACTAATCATCAGATTATATTGAAACTTAAAACTTATATAGATGGCAATGTGAAGTTGTGCAAGATGCAAGAATGATAACTCTTGGCTACTTAAACAGTTATCTCCCCTTGTTCAATATTTTAATAGTGTAAACTTTGTATCTCATGAACTAATTGGCAGATAATATTGAAACTTGGAACATATATATATGGCGATGTGAAGTTGTGCAAGATGCAATGATTATAACTCTAGGCCACTTTGTTTAAAAGTTATCTCCCTCTGTTCAATATTGTTATAGTGTTAACCTTGTCCAGAGCAGAACTCATAAACTACTTGATGGAATTGATTGAAACTTGAAACACAGATAGATGGCAATATGAAGTTGTGCACCTCGCAAAAATATAACTCTTGGCCAATTTGTTGCAAAGTTGTCTCCCCTTCTTCAATATTTTAATAATTGGTTGATTGTTTGAGCTTGTATATCTCGATAACAAAAAGTGATAGAGACTTCAAACTTAGTACATGTATTCCAGATCAAGTGATACTACTTTCTCAAGTGTATTCGCGCATGACCGAATACTCGTTTGTGATTGGTCGATTTTTTGGACTTGTTTTACCCAATAACGTCCAGTGATAGAGATTTGAAACCTTGTACATGTATATCTCATCAAGTGATACTACTTTCTCAAGTGTATTCGCGCATGACCGAATACTTGCTTCTGATTGGTCGATTTTTCGGACTTGTATTATTCAATAACGACCAATGATAGAGACTTGAAACCTTGTACATGTGTTTCTCATCAAGTGATACAACGTTCTCAAGTGTATTCGCGCATGTCCGAATCCTCGTTTGTGATTGGTCGATTTTTTGGACTTCTATAACTAAAAAACGACAACTGATATAGACTTGAAACGTATTACATGTGTTCCTTATCATGCTATACTGCATTTGCAAATGTTTCCGTGAATGATCGAATACTCGTTTCTGATAGAGACTTGGAACCTTGTACATGTGTTTCTCATCAAGTGATACTACTTTCTCAAGGGAATCGTTCGTAACTGTTGCTACAGTTACAATTTCTAGTTATACTTCTTCTTCTTAACCCTGAACTTGTCCAGAGTTTTTCTAAGAGATGTATGGAGGGATCTTTATGAAAATTGCCAGAGATATAGGTCTCCGCCTGATGTTGTGAAGGTGGGTTTTAGAACTTTCAAAATGTCCGCCATTTTCAAGAAGGCCGACGTCGAACATCAAGAAATTTCATTTCCTTAATTGGACGGCCTATTTCTCTAAGACCGTTTAAGATATTGATGCCAAACTTAGTAGTAATATTCAAAAACATATGACAGTGTGTGTGTCAAAAAAGAGGTAACTTTGTTCTTTTATCCCAGAGTTATGTCCATTTTTAGACAACCACCATCAAATATCAAGACATTTCCGTCCGAATTATCCGGCCTACTCATCCTACCCCGTATAAGATATTGATACCAAACTTGGTAGAAATAATAACCAGCACATGATGTTTTCTGCCCGTTAAAAAGAGGTAACTCCGTATCTATTTCTCAGAGTTATGCCCCCTTTCATACTTAAAAAATGTTGTACGGCCTACTCCTCCTATACCGTATAAGATATTGGTGCTACAGTTATAATCTCTAGTTCTTTCTTTTTGTTCTTCTATCCAAATCCTTGTCCGAGCGATATCTCATGAACTAATGGTCAGATAAAATTTAAACTTGGAACATAAATAGATGGCAATGTGAAGTCGTGCAAGATGCAAGAATTATAACTCTGGGCTACTTTGTTAAAATGTTATCTCCCCCTTTTCAATATGTTAATCAATTCTTTTTTCCGAGCGATATCGTGTAAATAAATGGTCAGATAATATTGAAACTTGGAACATAGATAGATGACAACGTGAAGGTGTGTACCTTGCAAGAATTATAACTCTGCAGCACTTTGTTAAAAGTTATTTCCCCTTGTTCAATATTTTAATAGTGTAAACTTTGTCCAGAGCAGAACTCATAAACTACTTGATGGAATTGATTGAAACTTGCAACATCGATATATAGCAATGTGAAGTTGTGCAACATGTAAGAACTATGGGCCACTTTAGATATTTCTAAGATATTTCCCGTTGTTCAATAAAATGGCAAGGGAATCGTTCGTAACTGTTGCTACAGTTAAAACCTCTAGTTATAATTAATTTGAGATTTGTGACACTCGCACGCTTTTTTTAGTATACTTAAATTGCCTTTTAGTCTGAATTGCCTTGATTAAGACAGTAATATGCCGTTGAAATGTGTTAAGATAATGTATTGTATGAAGTGGATCGCATCCCTGCCTATTCAATGTCATGGTCCGGATAGTGATTTGTCCGAGTACCACTACACTTTTGTATTACTGTATATTGTCAAAACAACTGGGGCCTGTTTCTGAATTTAACCACAGGGTTAAACAAAGGTAAGGACATGAAATGTAATCCCTGAAGCGGATTAAATATTTAACCAATGGTTAAATTAACAATTGGTTTAGTTAAACCACAAGTTGAACAACCGAGCCCTGTAAGCGATTATTTTGTTAACTGGATGCAATGATCTAATAAACAATATACATTCGGTGGCAATGCTTAGCGTTATGAAATAAAGCTAACAAAAAAAAAACCAAACAAAACGGGGATTGGTTCATTTTCATCGTAAAATATCCCCACGTGTGAAATGTCTCATCAATCAAAATATATAAGACTGATTTTATGATTAATTGCGTTTGCATTTATTTTACAGGTATAGTCACGATAAAATGATAAAATCACTTGGTTTTTTTCGCCGTCTTACCGTCCAAAATTGAATCTAATTGGTACAAATATTGACCATGGGTCGTATGAGTTCTAGACACCAGGATTTGCTGTATTCTTAGTCAAAACATTTTGGAGATTTTTCTTAGGAATGCTATTTGTGCCCCTTTATTTACCTGCACATTTTTCGGTGTAAATACAAATAGATTGCCATGCGCAAATCAAACACTACTAATGAAAAAGTCGAATACTATATTACATATGGTAATGTTACGTCTCAGAAAAGTAATTTTACCTCATTAAAGATTATTTTAAACTACTCCCACTGAAAATAGTAGACATGAGTTTTGAACGAAACAGAAACCAATATGCGTAGATCAAGATCAAATCAAAACATAAACACAATGTAAAACAGGGTAATATTTTCTATTTTTTATGTAAAACAAATCCGAAAAAAGCTCTGGAAACAACTTACAACACTTCGAAATAGCAAATCATCCACATCAGGCCCAAGCGCAGAGTTTAAGCAAATAAAAATTAAATAAATGTGTCTCATCTTGTGATGATGATTCGTCTGATTTTGAAATAAACATAGAACTTTACGATAAATCATTTGATCAAACAGAGATTATGAATACCAATAAGCATCTTGCGCAAATTCCATTCATCTATGTCCATTTCTTAAAAGGAATCCGCTGTGGTCGAGTGGTTAGCGTCAGGGATTTCGAAACAGGGTGTCCCTGGTTCGATCCCCAGTCGCGGCAATTCGGTCATGGTGGAGTGCCCTTGGGCAAGGCACATTTTATAGCCTAGTACTGGTTTGTTTACCCAAGGATAATGAATAATTAAATTTAATTGCGCGCTAAATGACATAAGCTGTTGTTGCGCCATAAAACAATATACATTCATTTATTCCATTTCTTAAAATTGATGTTTTCTATCACAACAATTTGGCCCGATTGTCATCTTTATCATGCAATAGGTTTCATAGGTTCCATGTTAGTGACATAAACGCACAAAATAACCAACACTGTCCATTCTCAAAATCAACCAATATACATCAAAATTGATGTTTGAAAAAAAGCCAGGGCCACACTAAGTATTTTAGCATACACTGTGAAGAAGGGTATAAGATGAAAAAAGTTTCTAACTTTCAAAGTTTAGGTTTGATAGTTTCCTTGTATAGACCTTAATGCAAATCTTAACCAACTATTTCCAATTCTCAAAATCGACCAAAATACATCACAATTGATGCTCTTTACCACGAAAAACAGGACACAGTCAGCATCTTTAGCAATCAATGTAAAGAAGGGAATAGATGAACAAGTGTTCCAAGTTTTAAAGTATTAGATTTTATAGTTTTCATGTAACTGACATAAACGCAAAATTTACCTAACACCGCCAATTCACAAAATCAACTAATGTACTCAAAAAATGCCACACTCAGCATCTTTAGCATTTAATTTGAAGAAGGGTATTAGATGAACAAGTTTCAAAGTATCATGTTTGATAGTTTCCATGTCAGTGACCTAAACGCAATTAGTAGTTGATACTGGGATAAAGATATAGACAAGTTGATTCCATCGTTTCCGTTTACTATTCAATATTTTCAGAGAGGTTACATAATTCTGATTGATACATGGTTCTAAAAAGGAAAAAGGTAAACAAAAACGCAAGTTACACTTGAATATTCATTCTATCTCTTTTTTTAAAGAACAATGTTCTTATCGAACAATGTTTCAACTGGTTCACAATTATAATGCATTACCAATTCAAGGAGCAGTCTAATTCTTAGATATATATAACACTTAACCAACTAAATCCAATTCTCAAAATCGACACAAATACATAACATTAAGTTTTTCAACCAGAAAACCCCCAACCATACTCAGCATATCTAGCATACAATGTGTAGAAGGGTATAATATGAACAAGTTTTCCAAGTTTCAAAGTATTGGGTTTGATAATTTCCATGTTAGTGACCTAAATGAAATATTTAACCAACTATGTATGTCCAATTCTCAAATTCAACCAAAATACATCAAAATTGATGTTTTTACCAAGGAAAATAGGCCACAATCAGCATATTTAGCAAACAATGTGAAGAAGGGTATAGGAAGGGTATAAGATGAACAAGTTTTTCAAGTTCAAAGTATTAAGTTTGATAGTTTCCATGTTAGTGACCTAAACGCAAAACTGAACCAACGCCGCCGCCGACGAAGATCAAGTGACGACAATAGCTCGTCTTTTTTTTTTCAAAAAATCAGACGAGCTAAAAAAAGAAACACAAGAAATGTAGCCTTTGTTATCGGTTAGCAAGAGTATTAGATTATAAATAGCTTTCTGTTTTGAAGTGAGTACAGGGTTTAAATAAGTTAAGCCTTAAATGCATGCTTTATATTTGCAATGTGTTTGTAGTAAGAAAACACATGTTAGAACACTTTACTATTAAAAAAAGTTAATGTCTATAATGTGATCCTTTCTATGTTATAATATGTATCTTTGGCGCATTTAACCTTGCAGGCATCTCTAGCCAGTGTTGATAGTTCGTCATAATTAACCACGCCGTTGTGTGTGCCACATTTTACTATGTCATGTCTATGCTTCTGGCACTTCATCTTTTAGCGTTTTCTTCACTGTCATTAACACCTCTAAGTTTATACAAGTCAAATCTTCATTTATAAAAAAAACAGTACATGACAATTTTTGTTAATTCTTTATTATTTTATTTTTAATATTTATCGAAGTGAATATGACAATGAGTTGGTGCCTCACATTTGATCTATTGGGTATTATATAGGCACTATCGATATCATGTAATGATAGCTTAAACACTTCCTTTTCTCTGAATACTTCTATCATTTTACATACCGTTTCTAATGCTGTTTGTTTGTGTTGGTATCATCTAAACAACATATATTTATATTAATTGTTCTACTGTATTCATTCATTTTGTATGTTTTCTTCTCCAGATGTTCATTCATTGATTTTTGACATTGTAAGTCATTACTTAAAGACTTAACTATTCCTTAACGCTTTTTACATTTAGTTTTGTGCTATTATATAACTTTCTTTCTTTAACTTTGATATTTTTTGTAACACTTCTAAATATGGAATCTTTCATATCTGACAACATATCTGTCATCATCGGTTTGATCAATCCATCTCCTTTTACCATGACATTTTCACGTTTCTTGTTTACCGTGTCCATAGACCCTTCTAATTCTTCTAAATTAAAATTGATTTGAGACATCTGTTTGATAAGATTAGAAATTTCACAATTTTCACCAAGCTTACACGTGCTATCATCCTCGTTCTTGTGTCTGCTTTTCTTATTCCTCTGCTTCTCGAAAGCCATTTCTTCAAATATACTGCTTTAAAATTTACTTACGCTAGACAAAGTACCTCGTTTGTGTTAATTATCGTCTTCTGTTTTATTCGTATATTTTACCATTTATCTTAATTACTTAAATTAATGTAAATATGCAACTTCGGAGTGGGGACTTTTACATAAAGTGAATGAAGTACAATGAACAATACATTACTAAAACCAGAAACGTGTTGTTTATCCTAAGCATGCACATACCGAAACTTCTCAAGTATATGCATATCAATTGTTTTCGCAACACATACCTGCTAAATTGTGTAACCCCGATTCCCCTTTTTAGCTCGCACAAAGAGCTCAAGGTGAGCTATTGTGATCGCTTTTTGTCCGGCGACCGTCCTTTCTTTTTTTCATACAAACGACTTCTCCTCCTAAAGCAATGTACTGATTTCAAAATAATTCCACGGAAACGTTCGTTCCTTATGTGGACTTCCTTCAAATGTGTTCAAGAAATTTAATTCCATGAAGAACTTTGGATGTTGCGGGATCAGAAAAGGAGAAATTTGCCAAAACTGTAAAAATATAATTGTCCAAAAGTACTGGTCCGATTTAAATATAATTTGACACAATTGTTCCTTTTTGGATCTCTACCAAGATTTTTATCCGTAGAAAAACATGGCCGCCAGGGGGAGAAGCTTTTCTTTTATTATATGTGCATTGTAAAAACTTCAAACATCTTCTTGTCCAAAGGTACTATAATAGTAGTACCACTTGATAAGGAACACATATAATAGGGTTTAAGTCTCTATCACTGGTCGTTATTGAGTAATACAAGTCCGAAATCGCTCGGACAAGGACTTGGATAGGAGAACATTGAACAATGGGAGATAACTTTTAACGAAGTAGCCCAGAGTTATAATTCTGGCCCACACTTTCACCTTGCCATCTATATATTCTATATATGTTCAAAGTTTCAATATTATTTGACCATTCGTTTACAAGATATCGCTCATGTTAAAATGGTCTAAAACATTGTAAAAAGGAGCACAACGTCACATCGCCATCTATATATGTGCCAAGTTTCAATATTGTCTGACCATTAGTTCATGAGGTATTGCTCTGACAAAATTGTGGATAGAATATTGAAAAAGGGGAAGTACCTTTTGAACAAAGTAGCCCAGAGTTATAAATCATGCAAAGTACACAAGTTGACATTGTCATCTACATCTAGGTTGCAAGTTTTAATCAATTCCATCAAGTAGTTTATGAGTTCTGCTTTGGACAAAATTTTGAATAGAAGAATAGGAGAAAATTGAAAAGGGGCGATAACTTTTTAACAAAGAGTCTCAGAATTAAAATTCTTGGAGGGGATCACACTTTCACCTTCTCATCTATCATATGATCAAAGTTTCAATATTATTTGACCATTGTTTTTACAAGATATCGTGCATGAAAAAATGGTCTAAAATATTAAAAAAGGGGAGATAACTTTTGAACAAAGTAGCCCAGAGTTATAATTATTGCATCATGTACAACTTCACAATGCCATCTATATATGTTCTAAGTTTCAATATTGTCTGAACATTAGTTCATGCGATATCGCTCAGACAAAATTTTGGATAGAAGAAAAAAAAAGAAAGAAAGAAAACATAATAAAAAACAGTAGAAAAACAAAACGATACCCCAACAAAGTTGGGGGAATCGTAATAAACACGAATGTAAGATTCTCTATTTGTATCATTGACATGACTATTTATTTCCAAGTTTCAATATTGTCTGACCATTAGTTCATGAGATATCGCTCGGACAATTTTTTGGATAGAAGAAAAAAAAGAAAGAAAGAAAGAAAGAATAATAAAAAACAGTAGAAAAACAAAACGATTCCCCCAACAAAGTTGGGAGAATCGTAATAAGCACGAATGTAAGACTCTCTATTTGTATCATTGACATAACTATTGACTATCTGCATATGCGTTTTGACGTATATGCAGCGGACATCTTTTGGAAAAAAGTTTGATAAAAGGAAAAATTACTCGTTATGAGCGATTTTAATGTATTCAACTATATCAAATAATTCTATTTTAATTCATACATAGAGATTCCATATTTTACAAAGATGTCTTCAAAGTCTTCAAATGTGCTGTATGTTGGAAAGGGCTTATTTCTCTTCACACTGTCAAGCGTGATTTATGAAAACAATTGAAAAGTGAGGACGCAACACGTCGTTTGTAAGAAAAAAATATATTCACTGAATTAACCATTTAATACATAGAATATTTGTTCGATTCAAGTTCGTTGTCTTTCATCACCAAAACAACAATCTATACACATTTTTAATTTACCGTCAAATATAAAGAATATTTGTTCAGTTCTGGTGTGATATCAAATTGTCTAATCGCCGTTAATCCGCATATTTTCACAAACGTGCTTCCGGAATTGTGAATTTCAAAATATTATCAAAAAATCAACATCTCACGTTTCCTGGATATAATGGACTTGGTGCCCTTTGATCCCTAAGAAGATACTGCCGCTGCTATAGAAAAAACACAGAATGATATCATCGCCCTTGTGCCACGCCTTTACGTAGAACGGGTCCATTTCTATACATTCTGACCACAGGCCATACACAATAGTCATACAACGTTCCTGGACGGGTATAAACATCGTACAAATCTGTCATAAAGGACGATCCTTCTTGCTCCTTTGTCAGCCATTCTAGATGCATTGGAGGGTCGTGTACATACATCAACCAGGTGAGCTCTATACACCGACAGGCGTAATCTATAAAATGGTTACCGACGCCAGTGAACCGTCGTGGTAGGGAAGTTCCTAGCTCTGACGCCACAGATCGCTTTATCTCCTGTGAAAAGTAGACACACACAATTTAACTTAAGCATGCCATAGAAATATTTTGAAGGCGAAAAGTATCGACCGGATCAACCTCAGCATGCAATGCAGGCTAACCGGGATAGACACTTTTCGCCTTCTGTGGATTTTCTATTTCAGGAAGCATTACTATATTCCTCTATCCACCTGAGATGTGTCGGCCCGGACAAGAGTCCATAATATTGGTTTTCTCGAGGAATAGCTCGAATATGGATACAGTTGTGTGTATCTATTCACAGATCCGAGATCGCATTTTAAACCACGCCCATCGGCATGCATCACTAACAAACAAACAATTAATCGTTAAAAACTAGTCGGTTCTCATGCATCGCATGGCTTTTGTTTGCAATACAGACATTGCGTGTAGAATGATTGTTTGTACTGGGCAGAACATATCGATGATTTGATTGACCAAAATACTACATCTAATTCGCAAATTGGCTTTATAAATGTGATCATCTTCAGGCGAAAAGGGGTGATGTTGTTGCCCTCTTTTAACTGTTCACGTCAATGGCATATAGTTGAGATCAGTGTCTTCCATTTTGTCCTTATGTTTACAGAAGTTGCATCTTAGGTAACATCGCATGTAGGTGGGCAGTAAATATTCTGTGAGGTGACTGCGCTTATGCAGACTAACCTTAGCACAACCTGATCCTGTCTGCAACACGGACGATCCCTTTTTGCCATAATGGGATATGTTGCCTTTTTTGTCGATTCAAATAGCCATTATGGTGTACTACGCCGCGATTTCAACACTTTATTCAGTTATATCACGGTATTTCCGAGGTATATTTAATTTGCCAGTGCATGTTCTACTGGTGCATTTATCCTGATACCGGCCAGTCAACCGTTTGTAACCGGGAGAGGGTTAAACATGTTTACCTTTTGTAGACCGGGCATATTTAACATGCTTACCTTTTGTAAACGGGGTATTGTTAACTTGGATATTTCATGTCTGTAGTCAATCAGTAACGTTCTTGCTTTGATAACCATTTTCTGCATGCTATCCGATAGCGGATCATCTACCAATACTTTCTGTTAGAAATCACAAACGGAGAGGTTTTCTAAATGTTCTAAAGTCTGCATTTAACTGTTTACTCCTATGTACTTTGTACGATTACGAGAAACACACAACAAAGGATTTTCTTGGGTAATATAAGAAAAGTGACCATTTAGGTAGGTCTTGCATAAAGTATTTTGCATTTACTAATCCACGCAGGCTAAGTCGGGCCGACACATTCTATCTCAGGGAATAAGAGGTATAGAGAAATGATTCCCAAAAAAGAAAATCCACAGGAGGCGAGAAGTGTCCGTCTGAGTTTGCATGTGCGGCATGTCCACAATAATGGTTTTCTTGTGAAACCGCTCTTATATTGAAACCATTATACTGGTAGTACTGGTAAATATTTCTTCAAAAAACGTAATATAACGGAAACAAGTTTGGGTCGGCGCAAACCAATTGTTAACTTAAATCAATTAGTTACAAACGTAAATGACTCTAAACACAATTATGAATTCCGCGGGCATATCACGGTTATATGCATCGAAATTTATCTTCAAATATACTCGGATAAAGTTGTAGTAGTGCTGGAGTGCAGAATTTACTTCAGGCGAGCAAACTCTGATAAATGGATTTGTTGACACCTTCATACCGGGAGTCAGGTAATTTATCCTTAAAAAACGTAATATGAGCCGTCCTGCGAGAAAACCAACACTGTGGACTGTGCGTTACGTATCGACCCGGATCAGCTTAAGCATGACGCGGAGGTTAACCCGGAAAGACACTTTTCGCCTCCTGTGGATTTTCTGTTTCAGGA
>JAUELF010250911.1:0-11887 GCA_031471495.1 Clinocardium nuttallii
AAGTTGATCAGGGTTGATACTTTTCGCAGGAGCCACAATGTAGGTTTTCTCGCGAGACGGCTCATTTCATACGATATCAGTCTACATTGTTTACTTCTCAAGCCCGGAAATACATTGGTAGGTTAACTTGCCGACGTGATATGACCGACCTTTGTTTAATCTGCGTTATACTCCAATTAGTCAATTAAGCGTTAATCAAAAGTAAATCCAGGCTGTAAACATTATAGCAAAACAAGACTTAATTCAAGACATTGTTTACACAAATTGCGATAATTAATGAATTCGGATAAGACAGTTACGTTTGACTTAGGGTTATCCGAGGTTTAGCTGTCCGTAGACAGAGGTAGCCTCTTTGGCTCATGCCTCTACTTTGCGAAATGTCCTTCTTAATCGATTGGTTCACATCATGTGAACATCAACCATTAGGGCTTTCCGACCAAATTTAAGTTCTGAAGATTAACTTGCGACTTCGTGCAAAACTTATCAGAAAAGCTATCATATGTGCAATCTAAGAAAACAAATATCCGATAAACCTCTGAAGCACATCGACCATCTTCACCAATGAGTTAATTAATCGTTAGTGCCATTTGCTCTCCAAATCTATAATTTCGTGTAAACTAGCGCTTAACTTCAATTCGACTAAGAACAGGTTGTACGTTTATACGAACATGTACACATGTATAAACAAAACGATTAAACGTACACATATATAAACAAAACGATTAAACGTATACATATATAAACAAAACGATTAAACGTACACATGTATAAACAGACGATTCAACTCACACGAATGCCAGTCTTTGAAGTGTTAATATATAGTTGTTCAAGTCCTAAGAAAATATACATGTATAGGTTTTGCTTTTTTCCCGAATCTGTCCTTTTTTCTAATGTTTTTGTTTGTCCGAAAGCGAAGTTAACTAATGTTGAACAGTTCTATTCTGTTTGATTAGTTATGCATTTGACAACACTTCAACATCGATAAAATAAGTTGATATAATTTATGTATAGTACTCTACACAATTTAGTAATCATGATCGACCTTTATGCAATCATTTATATTATTAAAGTGTCTGTTATTTATGACCGTTATTAAATCGAGAATCAATGGCACGCTCATTCAATCACCTAGATGTTTAAACGGGAGTCAGTAGTTTGGTAAAGGCAGTTCTGACATTCTGACATGCATTCTTCGCAGAGTAAACTATTTGGCGAGCACAACTGACACAAAGGTTACGAAATAATTTACATATGGTTACAAAACCGAATAATACCGGTTAGGAGATCACTAGGTTACGAAACTACTAAATTCCATGTTAAAAATATGGCCTGAATCCAAAGGTGGGTAGTGCATTTCTCTGCGGGTCAATTAAGTCGGTCAATCGATTGTAAACAAATTAACTAGGATAGAACATGTGTCTGCTTTGTATGTTATACATTCCTTGGCTTCTTGTACTTACCTATAACAACGATAAATAGATAAATCAGTCAACACAAAGGTGTATTTACAGTACGGTATGCATACAATTTAGTTTAGCATCTAACTACCTAAACCTATACAACAGTACATCACACAACGTACTGTAACCCTACACAACAGTACATTGCACTACGTAAACCTACACAACAGTGCATCACACAACGTACTGTAACCATACACAGCAGTACATTGTACAACGTAAACCTACACAGCAGTACATTGCACTACGTAAACCTACACACCAGTACATCGTACCTAAACCCACACAACAGAACATCACACAACGTATTGTATCCATACACAGCAGTACATTGTACTACGTAAACCTACACAGCAGTACCTTGCACAACGTAAACTTACACAACAGTACATCGTACTTAAACATACACAACGAATATCACACAACGTACTTTAACCCTACACAACAGTACATTGTACTACGTAAACCTACACACCAGTACATCGCACTACGTAAACCTACACAACAGTACATGACACCTAAACCTACACAACATAACATCACACAGCGTACTTTAACCCTACACAACATAACCTCACACAACGTACTTTAATCCTACACAACATAACATCACACAACGTTATTTTACCCAAACACAACAGTACATTGTACTACGTAAACCTACACACCGTTACATCGCACTACGTAAACCTACACAACAGTACATCGCACCTAAACCTACACAACAGAACCTCACTCAACGTACGTTAACCCTACACAACAGTACATCGCACTACGTAAACCTACACAACAGTACATCGCACAACGTAAACCTACACAACAGTACATAGTACCTAAACCTACACAACAGTACACCACACAACATAGTGTTACTCTACACACCATAACATAGCATTACGTAGACTACACAAGATTACAGGTATTACGTACACTTACACATGAGAGCAAGGTACTACGTAAACTACACAATAGAACATCGCATTACATAAACCTACACATGAGTACAGGGCACTACGTTAACTACACAAAAGTGTATCGCATTACGTAAACTACACAATAGTACAAGGCACAACGTAAACAACACATGAGTACATGGCAATACGTAAACTACACAATAGTACATCGTATTACATTAACCTACACATGAGTATATCGCATTACGTTAACTACACAAGAGTACATCGTTTTACGTAAACTACACAACAGTACATGGCACAACGTAAACTACACAAGAGTACATGGCACTAAGTAAACCTACACAACAGTACATCGCACTACCTATACCTACACAAGAGTAAATCGCACTACGTTAAACTACAAATATCCCTTATTAATAGTTTATGCAAAGTGTTTATTAATGTTTTAAGTAATAGATTATAGACATGGGTTGAACGTAACAACTGGTTAAACGAAGCACAAACCGATTTTAGTAAAAACTATAGTATTACAGGCAACATTTTATACTACAATAACGTGGTAGATGTTATTGTTTATTTATAGACTTTCAAAAAGCTTTCGATTATGTTAACCACGACACGCCTTGGGATTCATTACAAAGGTGGAATATTAATGGTAAATTTTTGAAAATATTTAAATCAATGTACCGGCATCTTGGTTTTAGAGTTAGAATCGATGACGTTCTGTTATCGCACATTAAATGTGAAAGAGGCAAGAAACAAGGTTGTAGGAATTCTCAGATTCTATTTACTCTGTTTATAAACGGCTTGATCGAATGTTTTCGACAAGAATGTACTAACGGTGTATTTGTTTCAAACGATATTGATGTATAGCCCTCCTATTTGCAGACGACATTACATGTGTAGCATTTGCAGAAACAATTACATGTGATACGTATGTATTGTCTATCAGTTGAAATGCAATTAATAATCTAGACAAAACATATATAAATATTTAGGTTCCATGTTAAAGTCTCGGCTTTGTTGGACAATAAGTAAAAATGGGCCAAGCTAACCAAGCTAAAAAAAAAACTTGTTAGATCGCAAAACAAATTTGTATATTTTAATCCGAAAGATACTTTTAAATTATTTGATTCTATGATCAAACCTTTTCTCTGATTTAATTCCGATATTTGGGATTATGAATATAGTCACGCCATAGAAAGGGCACACATTGATTTTTGTAAACGCATATGTTGTCATAATTAAAATACCGCTGATGTGTTGCGGTGGATACCCTCTTTCGGTTACGTATATGACAGAGTGTATACAGTACTGGATACAACTTACAGAAATGCCTACAACAAGATATCCCAAACAATGATACCATATGCTTAGAAGGCTAGATGAAAGTGGCAGAAAGACATGGGCATAACATTAAAAATGTGCTTCATGAATGTGGTTTTGGATGACGTATACCTAGGCAGACGCAAGGTAGCCGCATGGTATATAACTAGAATATATACCGGCTGCACGCATTGGGGCTGTACGGACGGCCTGCGACGATGCCCGCCGGATGTGCCACAAACCGCAAGGCTTCCCTATTGCGCCCGTGGAACTCCTGATTGTGGTTGGTGTCCGCAAAAGTCAATTGCAGTTCATAACACACTACGGCATCCCTACGGCAAACACAAGGCCATCGTACGCCCGGTGTATGGTCGCCATTTAACCGGTTTACGGCACGGCGTGTCTAATTGCTACAGTGAGCTTAGAAATGATTAAAGTTATAACTCCACGCTATAATCCCACGGCGACACATACGGCCTATAACATATAGAGATACGCCCTAGATTGTCCCTGAGGACACATTAGAGATAGTGTGACTGAGGCATTATGGATTTGAAACGTGTTTTACTATTAAAATCACGATAAACAATGACATTCAATTTGTGCAGATGTTCAAATCAATGTTGCAAATAAGTTACTTTTAATCTAACAACATCTTAGCGACTCTTTATATGATTGAATACTATATCAGAGACGTAGATAAGATCTACATCCCTGACTTTATTAAATGTTTCAGCGCCAAAGGCGATATAGAGGTTTTTGCAAACAATATAGATGCAGGTGAGTGAGCTCGACACGAACTGTCTCACCTGAAAATAAGCATTGCATGCCTTTTAGTGATCAAAATAGTCGAAAACTTTGATTACATAAGAAATGGAGATGCCTCATTTTGACCATGAAAGAATCTACTTTTAAACACCCAGTGCTGAAAGAGTTTAAGATGTACCAGACAAGATTTTTGAAGTTCATCGATTACTTTCATCATTTTGTATCAAATATCTTCTTGAATATTTAGCACCTGAACTTAAATCAGGTATTTTCATATCAAACAGCATTGACGATAATCTTACTCATGTGTTTGCAGACAACGTTTCATTATGTATCTGACACTGCATTTCAATTCAAACAGCCAAATGCTAAATCAGTACTAGTAAACAAATATCACAGTTTTTCGAAAGTGTGTTATTATTAATGAATCGCCACATGACCGTTTGAACATTAAAATCAAAACATGTTAAAATCAAACGCCATAGTGTCTCCTAAGAAGGGTTCCAACTCTCGAAAGCGAGCCATTGTTGAGAGACAGAAACTCCAAAAAACAAAGCATTTGAACCTATGAAATAAGGTGGACCAATGGAGACTCATAAAAAAAATCGGAGCCGACCATGACAGCATAGAGGTTTATATCCCGGGGTTCTTCACCATTTTGCATTTCACAAGATTATTTCACTGATCACGTGATCGTTGTTAAGCGACCGCATAACCAAATAGGGAACCCCTTCCGTTTAAAAATCGAAAACGACACAAGCAAGTTCCGTCTTTTCATATACAAAGCAATACGTTAATCGCTCTCAATATGTTACATATGAGATGAGTCAACCTTCAGATTGGTCCCAGGATTAAAGGCAATGTTTTACGACTGATACACCGCAAGTTTAAGATCGATGACACTCACAGATACCCCTTCAAGAACCCACACGTCCCCAAAGGAGTGAAATTGGGCACATCGGTCGACTATTTCCTTTATGACACACCCTCGTTTTGGTATGCTTATCTCATCAGCCTTCCTTGCTTTTGTTCACCAAGGCTGCATCTCAGTTTTTATGCTTTACATTCACATAGGTAATCGCTCTCAATATGTTACATATGAGATGAGTCAAGCTTCAGATTGGTAGAGTATTTGAGCCGTCCCGTCTGTGTAAGGCATCCACACGACTCCGCCTAAGCCTGGCATACAGGCTAACCCGAACAGACTGGGTCGATACATTACGCAGAGGCCATAATGTTGGTTTTCTCGTGGGACAGCTCACTTGGTGGTCGCAATTTAGGTGTGAACCCTTGCTTTACCTACGGTCTTTCTTTCAAAGTTCCAAATTGCTGAAACAACGTCGCATCCTGTGGATGCATGGAAACCGAACGTGGTTTCTCCACATTGAGACCCAAGCATTTAGGAAATATGACTGATGTGAATATTGTAATATGATTTACCTGTTCCGATTCCTTACCTTAGCTATGAGGGGTTATCTCTTGGGAGAGATTTTCAAGTCAAACATCGCTATCCACTATCCTAAACTAGACTTTAGCGCAACTCTACTCGGCAGCATCACGTAAGTGAAGCATCATTCGTGTTTCAACTTCTTCTTGTTCACAGGGGGAATGACATGATTTTTATTACGCACTAAGTAATAGTTTGTTGAATCATGTGATGAATCAGCTGTGTTTAGTTTAAACATATTTATTTTACATCAATTGCGAATTAAGCGTTCCGCTTATAGTAATCACGTTCGATGTCGCTCCCGGGATACCTAACCAATACTCGCACCGTTTGTGTGGAAAACCCCAAAAGGCAGAACCCGTTAATCACGGGATTCTAACCCGGGACCTCTGGTACGAGAGGCCGAAACTATTATTTAGCTGTTTTTCTCCGATGTTCCGAACTAATAACTTGAAAGTATTTATTATAAGAATACCTGACGAGTGTCTGTCATTCGATTCTTTTTGCCAAAGGTATGTTGGCGGCTGAGATGTTGTGTTTAACGCCTTGCGGTTTCACCGTGCTTGGCTCTAAACTAGTATTCTCTTGACGTGATGTCCTTCATCTGACATTGCCAGTATCGCAGCAAACCACATATGCGTGCAGTCACTAACAATCTGACAAGCTGACGTCCTAGTTAGAGGTGAAACAATGTGTATCACATGCGTTCATTATAAAATGTAACCAGCCACAGAGATTGGTAGTGGTCATGTCCAACAGCCTGATGTTGCTACTCGTGTGCTGTTGCGGACCTGGAAAATCGTGTAGACCCTTGCGTCAACGCAGGGATTCTTGTCCGAAATCAGCCGTGAACCAGCCGTAAAGAAGAGCACGGTCAACGTCATAGGGGACATTACTTTTATCATTGTTATGAATAAGTACGTACCACGAAGATATTTTTGGACATACTGTTTAGATGTATTATCCTTTAGATAATATATTTACCATCAATAGACCGGCGAAATTGAACTCTTAATACTTCGGGCTTCGGGCCATACGTTTAATATGTGTGTTATTGAACTGGAATGCCGTCGACGCTCGATTAAACAACGATGAGCAATGTCCGGACAAAAGTCACAAAGGTTACAAGGTCCTTATTCTTGGCTCGTTCTTATAAATACAGAGAAGACCTCGATGATTGAATCAATTTATAACAGGTTATATGCACTGTTCCAGGTCGCAATGGAGTTTAACAGTTTTATATCGGTAATTATGTGTTTAGTAATCTGTATATCAGGCACTAGTGGAGCCCCATGCAACAGCCATACGACTTGCGAATCTTGTGCAGCTGCCAACTCCTGGTTTAGGTCGTGTAGATGGTGTCCGCTTAGCCGTGAATGTCATGCCTATGGATCCGTGTACAATCCATGTACAAGGAAACAGTATATAACGAAGACGAACAAATGCTACGACCTAACTCCGGGCGTGTACAATGTGGATTCGGCTTACATAAACACTCTTCTGTCGGCGGCGACGTACAGTGATGAACCAAAGGAATGTCTAGACAAAATCTATTCGAACAACGATATAGAAATTATTGAAGTCGTCGGACGAAGATGTGAGGGCCTTCCACTCTTTGAATACAAGGAATGCTTCGCCTACATAGCCGTGTCCAACGCCTCTAGCAGCATTATACTGGCGTTCCGTGGTTCTACATCGAATCAGCAACTCCTGGACCAATTCGCTTCGTCGATTTTATTATCACAGAATCGGGCGTTTCCATCTGGAGGGAAGGTGGAAGCCTACTTTAAACAAGCGTACGATGCTTGGTTTCCATGTGTAGAGCAGAGTATTCGACAACTGATACAACAGTACCCAAGTTACGAAGTCGTAGTAACGGGTCACTCCCTCGGTGGAGCAATAGCATCTCTATCCGCGGTCTCTTTGGTATACAGTAATCTCGTCGCAAAGGAAAAGCTGTCTCTATATACGTTTGGAATGCCGCGGGTGGGCGACAAGAACTACGCCATAAACCACGACAGAAAAGTCAGCAATAGTTGGAGATTGGTACACTATCGGGACATTGTCAGCCATTTGCCTCCATGTAACGTAGGGGGGTGCTATTTATCCAGCTCCACACTTTTCCATCATGGCATTGAGGTATTCTACCCCGAATCTGAAATGAACGTGAACTCAACCTACATACTGTGTGCTAAGGGTGAGGACAACAGTTGTAGCAATGGTGTTATAGTCCAGGAACCGTGTGTGCCTGACCCTTCTGGCTGCTTCCAGAACCATAGGGTATATTTTGGAATTAATCTAGGCGGTGCCTGTTTTTCTTCGCCTCGTTCTAAAAGGGGTTCATCCAATGGCACGGTATACACAACTAAGTACTGGGACTTATTTAACGATGATGTCTGTCACCGCGTTGATGCTAAAACTCTTAAGGTAAAGAAATAGGACTAGTGTTGAACATACACAAAAGTTGTGTTTATTCACAAGAAAGGGCTATTACAAAGAATGAACCTCTTAACACTAAATACCAATCTACTTTGTGAAACACAATTAATAATGCACTGACTCTGAAACTAAAATGTGTAAACCTCTTTACACAAAAAGCAGAACTAGATTATATAACACAACTACTAGTGCACGGATTCCGGAAATAATCTGTGGAACCTCTGTACACAGAAAACAAAACTAGATTATGGGACACAATTGATAATGCACTGACTCCGAAACTAAATTGTGGAACCTCTTTACACAGAAAACAAAACTAGAGTATGGCACACTATTACTAGTGCATGGATTCCGGAAACCTCTTTACACAGAAAATAAAACTTAGTTATGATTTTCAATTAATGATTATACGGACTCCGGAATTAATGTATGGAACTTATTTACATTGAAAATAAAACTTAATTATGACTTCTAGAACAAAACGGGCGTCGCCCAGAGATGACATAATTATTAGTTTTCTTATGTGGAAATTTACATTTGGCATTTTCAATTAAATGCCCATTTTCTACTCTTATGTGTTTTTTTCCATTAGACATTTACGATTAAATTTCCCTTTTCCATTCAACATATTCTTGTGTTTTTCACTTATAACATACTAGTCCAACCGCTCATGGGTCCTGTGTCACCTCCTTCTTTAACAGAACGGAACAAAACATAAAACAGTAGATTTATTTACACATGATGCGTCCCGCAGGAAGAATAACATTATGGCCTCTGCGTAATATGTCGACCCGGATCAACCTGCGCAGACTGATTCGGGCCAACATATTGCGTTTCATGCGGATAGAAGTATAGAGCAATGATTCCTTAAACAGAAAATCTACATGAGGCAAAAAGTGTCTATCCGGGTTAGCCTACGCGGCATGCTTAAGCTGATCCGGGCCGACACTGTTGGTTTTCTCGCGGGACGGCTCAGCCATAATGTTGTGTACATTGACTACATGATATATTTCTGCAACCTTTTTGAACAGGGTCAATAGACCTTCATTCTGGAACTCATTTACTAGGCCTATATAGTTAAATTATGGAACTCATAAACGGACAACATAGTTTTATTCTTGAATTATTGTATCGAGTCGGTAACAAGGCTATATATTCAGAGGTCGTGGGTTCGAATCAAAGCTAGACCATTCATTAAATTCGATGATTGACAAAGGTCATTTTGATTAGCGTCATTCGTCTTTAAACAGTCGGTTTACTAGTATAATTAAACCGTCATGCGATAAAAACCAACATGTGGATTCTGCGTTAAGTACCGACCCGGATCAGCCCAAACATGCCGAGCAGGCTTACCCGGACAGACACCTTTTCGTCTCCTGTGGATTTTCTGTTTCAGAAATCCTTTATTATCCTGAGACGGAATGTGTCGGCCCTGATCAGTATGTGCGGACTGCGAAGGCTGAGCTGGACCGATACATTACGCAGATGCCATCATATTGGTTTTCTCGCGGGATGGCTCATGTGCGGCTTCCACGAATGCTGGTGAATTACAACCTGTCAAGATTTCCTAGAGTTTACTTAGTTTTTAATAATGGGGACATCAGTTCGATCCCTGATTGAGTTCTCTCCAACAATGAAAGACGAGTAAAGGAGATATCTTCTCACGACCTGTGTAGGACATTTTCTCAACAATCGAAGACTTTTCTACGAGAATGTACGAGCTGACGCGAGAATCGTCGAGTTATGGTAATATGTGCTCGATTCAATTACGATGAGTGACGGGTAAACTACGAGAAGTGTACGACTGAATGCGACATATGTCAACATTGGTAACAATTACAGTAGCCCTGCACTAAATTGTCAATTGTATATCATAGATGTAACATTACAGCCATGGTCCTTCTACCTGCTCGGGGGGCTCAGAAACATTGCATTTCTTGCAAAGATAGAAGTAGATGCTGCTGGCGATGATATAATGATCGCACAGGTGCTTATGTATGGAAGAAAGAGAAAGAGAATAGTTCTTAGAGAGATATTGCCGTGGGTTCAGAGACGGATAAACTTTTCTTTGAACTTGAAACTGAAGACAGACATTAACATTCGGATGTTCAGAGAAATGGAACAGAAACATTCCGAGAGGTTAAAGAAGAAATGAGCCGTCCTGCAAGAAAACCAACATTATGGCATCTGCGTAATGTATCGACTCAGGTCAGCCTGTGTTGTTCGCGCAGACTGCTCTGGGCCGACACATTCCGTCTCAGGGGGATAATGGTATAGAGTAATATTTCCTGAAATAGAAAAACAACATGAGGCGAAAAGTGTCCGGGTTAGCCCTCGTGGACTGCGCAGGCTGATCTAGGTCGATACATTTCGCATAGGCCATAATGTTGGATTTCTCGCGAGACGGCTCAAAAGTACCTGGTACTACAAGGCCCTGTAACCTGATCTGAGGATTGTCATTACTCTCTGGATTCTGGCTTCCGAAGAGACTACAGAATCATTATGTACGGATTCCCATTGTCACATAACAACATCAGCCTCCTAATACCATAAGTGTGTCAGGCACAGTGAGTACACTACTGGATTCCCATTGTCACATAACAACATCAGCCGCCTAATACCATAAGTGTGTCGGGCACAGTGAGTACACTGCTGGATTCCCATTGTCACATAACAACATCAGCCGCCTAATACCATAAGTGTGTCAGGCACAGTGAGTACACTGATGAAGTGAGTGCAAGCCCAACTACTCAAGCTGATTGGCGAAACGTTGCACAACAGTTTGTAGCTTAGTGGAACTTCTTTCATGGCATTGGGGGGCAATATATGGAGAACATATCGCTATGAAAGCTCGAAAAACAGTGGGTTCTTTTACAACATATACAAAGATTCTTTTCAATCGTGTTGCTTGATTTCCATACCACTTCATCAAGAACTCCTCTTGCCTGTCCGTAAAAATATAATAAATCCGTTTCCCTCTCGACTTGACACATCGCCTCACTCCATCATAAGAGTCCATGATCGGTTGTATCGCGTTCTCTCTTCCTGTCTCTGACAGATCTTTCATAGGTGATGTTGGTGGAGGGGTGGTGACTGGACACCTTCTTTTTTACTGGCATTTTACCCATCCTCTTTTGAGACATCATTTTGAAGTGACCGAAGTCTACAGACGAACTTATTCAAATACGCGCACCAAATCAACACAATTTGCAAGAACTCGAAGCAAATGTCGAGTATATGTCGTATAAATCTGGACGTGTCGGGTGCATGTTAAACAGGTATCGTATTCATGTCTTTCTAACTCGCAGCTAAACTCGATTCATGTTGACTGACTTTTTACATGACGCGAAGCGTCGACAAGTGGATAACATGTCCTCATTGGACGACATCCCATCAACATGTCTTCATTGGACGACATCCCATCAACATGTCTTCATTGGACGACATCCCATCAACATGTCCTCATTGGACGACATCCCATCAACATGTCTTCATTGGACGACATCCCATCAACATGTCTTCATTGGACG
>JAUELF010250922.1:0-11901 GCA_031471495.1 Clinocardium nuttallii
GCCATGTACCGGAAACCCATGTCCCAGCTCCTAATGCCAAAATACTGAGGTAAGTTGTTTTCTTTAACTATTCCCCACCTGCAGACGCATTTCGAGGCATTAGCAGCAGACGACCTTTGAAAACATTGTGACCAAATGTGAAATTGCTCATAATGAGCAATTTCTCCTTTGGCCACAATGTTTTTAAATTTATTTAACAATTAAACTCTCATTTATGGAGAATTTTTAGGTTGTTGTCACTACGTTTTCAAGGTGGTTTGCTGCAGATTTAATACGGGTAAAATATTTAGTGCCAGTTCAGGTGTTTCGTTTCCATTTTACTAACGCTAAAGTAGATTTCGGATGATGAAGTATCTAAATTATTCCCAAGATGGATTCAATGGTTTGTTTTATTTATATAGTCTATTGCTTTGCTAAAGGGTTCAGTTTGTTATATCAATATATTGTTTCACTTTGCTAAATGACTCAGTTCGTTCATCATATATTGCCTCTGACATAGCCTTCCCTTCTTGATGCTCCTATGTTGTCAGGCATTAAGACTTATTAACCTTATACCATCAGGATAGATATATAAATCGGTAGTGATGGCAGTAAACATAGTAAACGACCTGATGAGTCTGATATACAGTTGACAGCGGCGTTACACGCATTTCAAATAAAAATTAAAAACATATATGTTTACGTTATCGCAAGTTAAATACTATACATTCAACGTATTGCATATAGTCAATGTTACCAACTAGTTGACGCCTTTTTTCTACGCTACATATAGAAGTGAAAAGCGTTTGAAATGTGGCTAACATGCTACGCATTCCCTAGTATGATAAATGCCGGAAATGACATTTTTGTGAACTTAAGAAGCATGTAATAAAGTTCGAATCGTGCAGTATTTTATTACTTTATAATGAATATAAATAAATGCAACGAAGGCTGCCCAGTATTAATAAGAACAACAACGTTATTACTCAATCTCTCCCTCTTCAGCCTTCTCACTTAATAATGTAGAAGCGATTGATCTTCATGTGCGTGCTCCAAATGATTTATATGTTTCAGAAAAGAAGTTAACTTGACACGTCATGCCGTATTTTTAATATTATTTTCATAGCTCCTGTGTGTCATAAATGTTAGAAAAAACACCTAACAATATGCAGACAATTAGGGGCGATACGTTTTAAAACTCTTTGTTATATATAAGGTGTTTTCACTTCAAAGTCCGTTTGCCTTTAAGTGGGCGTATGATGGACAGATATATACAACACAAAGAAAACGCTGAGACGAAGCTTATTTTTAAAGGCTTTAAAACATATAATGACATTCAGTTAAGGGCATTTAAATATCACCATCAAAAATAAAACTTGCGAATTTTGTGTCCAGTGTTATTCAATGGTTAATTGGAGTCCTCTACTAGATATGTCAGCATCCAAGTCCATGTAATCTGCTTAACCCTTTCCCTCATATAGACGCTTTATGGTGTCTCTGCAGCAGATGACATTTTGAAAACATAGTGACAAAAGAAGAAATTGCTCAAGACGAGCAATTTCTCCTTTTGCCACAATGTTTTCCACTGTTAGTCATAGGCTATCCATTGAATTATAGAGATTTCCTTTGTGTTGACAAAACATGTTCAAAGTCGTCTGCTGCAGATTTGTTGTTTTTTATGTGGGAAAGGGTTAATAGAGGCAATTTCATTGTTATAAAAACAGTTTATCAACATTCCAAAATATACCAGATAAAACAAATGTCTTATTGTTGTTGGTTGTAGTTTTATCTCACTCTGGTTGTCACAACTGTCACCTTTGAAGCACATAACTTTGAAAACATTATGGGAAGATGATACATTGCTTGAACCCTTTCCCACATACAACAAATCTGCAGTAGGTGACTTTGAAATGATCGTGACAAATATATATATAAATACTGAAACAATTCGGATTGCTTGTTTTGTGAGCAATTTCTTCTTTTGTCACAATGTTTTAAAAATGTTATTTCTGGGGAGCTGTCGTAAAGAGTCCAGGGTATGTATTAACCTTAACCCTTTCCAACGTGTAGACGCTTTCTGACGCCTCTGCAGCAGACGACTTTTGAAAACTGTGACAAAAGAAGAAATTTCTCAAAACAAGCAATTATTTCTCCTTATGACACAATGTTTTTGACTCTTATCAATGAGTATGTCTTCATTTGGGGAGATTTTCCATATTATTTTTCAGAAGTTTTCAAAGTGGTCTGCTGAATATTTTCTGTATGAGGGAAAGGGTTAAACCTGATACAGACAACTTTTGATGTCCTTGCAGCAAGTGACTTGGAAAAAAAGTGTGGGAAATGGAGAAGTTGCTCCCACTTAGTCCGATGGTTTGTTTATTGTCATGAGGATTTGGTTTGTTAATCAAACAGCATTAACCCTTTCCCTCATACGACAATTCTGCAGCAGACGTATTTTGTCAAAAAATAGAAAAATCTCTATAATGGATGACCTATGACTTAACGTGAAAAACATTGTGGCAAAAGGAGAAATTGCACGTTTTGTGCAATTTCTTCTTTTGTCACTATGTTTTCAAAAAGCCTCCTGCTACAGAGGCATCAGAAAGCGTCTATATGAGGGAAAGGGTTAACCCATATGCCACATACATATGCTATCTGACTCGGCCGAGCCCCGGTTGTAAGTTCAAATCCCGGCTCGGCCAACTTTCTTTTAGACGTCTGACAAAAGTCAATGGGACATGCGTTATTTGTCTTTCACCAATGGGCTAAGTTTATCTGAAAAAGCAGCAAGTTGCCTGGGAAGATTGTTGTGTGGAGTAGTGGTGTGAGAAAACCAGGAACCACATGAGAAGGTGAACTGGGCGCCGTGATATGACTTGAGAAAATGTTAAAAACGGTGTTAAACCCCAATCAATCAATCAAACATTAAGTAAAAAGGAGAAATTGCTCAAACAAGTAATTTATCTTGTTGCAACAATATTTTTCATTGGTTTTATTTGATTTTTGTCTAGATGTATTCAAAGTCATGCTGCAGACTCGTTGAATGTGGCAAAAGGCATTAAACAACAGATCCAATTAAATTTTCCAGCAAGCATTTTTGTATAAAAATGATATCAATTTCTATCTGTAAATATTCATCCTATCATATGCAATGAATATAGCAGACCAGCATGTTTATAGCCCATCATCAAAACAAAAACTTGGAATTTGGTTTCATGGGACTTCATGAGTTTTTAATGATAATTAATAATAAAAAAAATTATACTCCACAGGGTGCACATGTATATTTACCCCTTTCCCACACACAGATGCCTCAACAGCAGACAGCTTTTTAAAAAACATTGTGAAAGAAGGAGAAATTGCTCATATTAAGCTTTGAACTCAACCCTTTCCCTCATACGTCAATTCTGCAGCAGACGACTTTGAACATATTTTGACAAAATATAGAAAATCTCTATAATTAAATGGATAACCTATGCCAAAAAGTGGAAAACATTGTGACAAAGGGAGAAATTGCACGTTTTGTGCAATTTCTTCTTTTGTCGCTATGTTTTCAAAAAGCCGTCTGCTGCAGAGGCGTCAGAAAGCGTCTATATGAGGGAAAGGGTTAATGTATATATATACAATTGACTGGCGATACCTCGAAGATGTGATAATTCGAATAAACATTTTAACCTCGGAACAACTCTGTGTTTTGAAAACATTGTAGCATCACTTTCGATTGCTCAGACGAGCTTTTTTTCTTGATATGATTTTATCACTGGATTAGATAGAAGAAGAAGAAGCAGAAGAAGAAGAATTTTATTTCAGCATTGGTTTGAACACATAGGTTCATTCCCTGTGTACAATATATACAATGACATTATGTACATGTATAACATGCATAAAACAATTAATTATTGAATCTAGTTTAAAATATTGAAAAAAATCGACCAACGTGATATGAACAATTTCATCTGTTTTAACAATGTTTTCAAATTAAGTTCGCACCACATGCGTCAAAATGCACCTGCATGTCGGAATTATATGAAGATGTCCATAATTGCATCGTTATTTGACAGCAGTACCTTTTCGTTCTGTAGCGGCGAATACATTGAAGCAGACGACATCTGATTACAGGTGAAATTGAAGGACTGCCTCATCAAGCGAAGGTTTCCGAAGCATGGCGGCTACTGTTACAGAACGGTTTAATAAAAGGAGAGGCTGATTATTGTGTTTGATCCTTTTTCATTAATATCTACACCTAACCGTATTAAGATTCTTTGTGCAATTCAAAGCTTAGTTTGTAATTTAGTGCATATAAAGCTGGCATCTTAATACATCATGATATTAAGCGCTTTTAAAACTTACATTCTAATAAATTATGCTCTTGTGTGCACTCAAAACTTAAAATCTCAATACGGTGTGTATTAAATGCACTTAAAACTCACATCAATACATAGTATGATATATACTATTATTATTCTAACACCATATCGGCTGTGTGAAGTTAGCTAAACATACGACATTCGACATTCAAAGGATGAATGTCGTGCTGGCACGGGATTTAGACATGGACATTCAAAACTAAATGTCGTTCTGGCACGACATTAGACATTGGACATTCAAAACTGAATGTCGTGACATTGGACATTGACAACTGAATGTCGTGCTGGCACGACATTGGACATTGGACATTCAAAACTGAATGTCGTGCTGGCACAACATTGGACATTGCATATTCAAATGGTGAAAACTGAACGTCGTGCTGGCACGACATTGGACATTGGACATTCAAAAGGTGAAAACTGAATGTCGTACTGGCACGACATTTGACATTGGACATTCAAAACTGAATGTCGTGCTGGCAAGACATTGGACATTGGACATTCGAAAGGTGAAAAATGAATGCCGTGCTGGCACTACATTGGATATTGGACATTCAAAAAATGAAAACTGACTGTCGTGCTGGCACGACATTGGACATCCAAAAAATGAAAATTGAATGTCGTGCTGGCACGACATTGGACAGTTGACATTCAAAACTGAATGTCGTGCTGGCATTTGAAAAAAATCAATCGAAAGTTCTATTTCTATTAAGGATAAACCATTTCACGCCGACCGTCGCTAATTAACGTATATGCAGCACACGACGTTTGAAAACATTGTAACAAAAGAAGGAATTGATCATGATGAGCAATATCTCCTTTTGCCACATTTATTGTTCTTTCATTGTCTGCAAATTTATCACTGGAATAAAAATAAAACACTTAACAAACATAAGGTTTCTTTTTTGCTTCCAAAACCACGAGGGGTAAATTGTACGAAAACCTAACAAAGTCCTTTAGTTTTATTTTCAGAGCCTAAGCCAAAGCCGCGCGGTTGAAAATGATCCCGTTTAAGCAGAATTTCGATTGGAAGTTTTTCACGTGGCGTATTAAAGAAATACTTATTATTATGACATTATAAATTTGATGAATCAATATTAAAATGTGCGAAAATAGAGACTGGTCTTCGATAGTGGTCATCTGTTAATGTGTCTTTAATTCGCAATATTGATTATCAGTAAATGGTCGTCTGATTCAATTCGCGAAAATGATTAGTTTTAAAGTCGTATTCTTTAAATCACGACAATGATTCCGGATATGATTTAATCCGCGAAAACGTTTAGTTTGTAGACGTCTGCTTTAGTTCGCAAAAATGAATCCAGATATAAATCAGTTAATGGTCGTCTGCTTTACTTCGCGAAATATGAATCCGGATATTAATCAGTTAATGGTCGTCTGCTTTAGTTCGCGAAATATGAATCCGGATAATAATTAGTTAATGGTCGCCTGCTTTAATTCGCAAAATATGAATCCGGATATTAATCAGTTTATGTCCAATGTCAAATTCTTTTTTGAAAGACCAATGTCGTGCCAGCACGACATGTGTTTTGAATGACCAATGTCGTTCCAGCATGACATTCATTTTTGAATGTCCAATGGTCAATGTTGACATTCAGTTTTCATTTTTGAATGTCGAATGACTAATGTCGTGCCAGCACGATATTCATTTTTCACCTTTTCATTGTCGAATGTCCTATGTCGTGCCAGAACGACATTCGGCTTTGAATGTCGAATGTCCAATGTCGTGCCAGCACGACATTCACCTTTGGATGTCAAATGACCAATGTCGTGCCAGCACGACATTCAGTTTTGAATGTCCAATGTCCAATATTGTGCCAGCCCTACATTCAGTGTTGAATGTCAAATGTCCAATATCGTGCCAGCACTACATTCAGTGTTGAATGTCTAATGTCCAATATCGTACCAGCACGACATTCAGTTTTGAATGTCTAATGTCCAATATCGTACCAGCACTACATTCAGTGTTGGATGTCCAATATCGTGCCAGCACTACATTCAGTTTTGAATGTCCAATGTCCAATATCGTGCCAGCACGACATTCAGTGTTGAATGTCCAATGTCCAATATCGTGCCAGCACGACATTCAGTTGTGAATGTCCAATGTCCAATATCGTGCCAGCACTACATTCAGTTTTGAATGTCCAATGTCCAATATCGTGCCAGCACGACATTCAGTTTTGAATGTCCAATGTCCAATATCGTAGCACTACATTTAGTGTTCAATGTCCAATGTCCAATATCAACGGGTTAGTATGTTTAGCTTACTTCACACAGATCACCATATCAGTGTTTATTCAATAGGCCGGTCATTTTAAGACAATGTAATAAATTATGTTTATTCGTTGATGAACCGGAATCTGTCATACGCAAATTTGAATCCTGAGAGAATCCAACAAAACATGACAAATGATATGTCTTGAAGCAAACAATACAATATTGGTCAGACCTCTGTGCAGGTTGACCGTCCCTGTTCGCCATCTAGTCTAACAATCATTCCATTACTGGAGCCATTTGATAACGGTTATAGCAATATATCGAAGGTATACTGATGATATACTCATCATATCATCATAAACTGTAAGTTACTCCTCACTTTCCATCCATTTGGTTTTCTTTTACCCATTTACATGGTGCTTTGGTCGCCATTTATATGTATGTATTGTTGATTGTTATAATGTCTCAATGTAAATTTTCCAGATGCCCATGGAAGACTTGGTCAACCCGAAATGTGCTGCCTCTATAAATGAAGTCTTTATTATTATTATACGTTTTAATTCGACCACAATCTATGTAACCATTCAGAATAGCATGTTTACAGCAGACGACGTTTAAAACTACTGATGCAAAAGGAGAACTTGCTAAAACATGAGCTATTATTTTCCGAAAGTCTTTCACAAATCTATTCAATAATTATTCTTTCATTTATTGAAGTATTCCACATTTCATTAGAAGTTTTTAATTTAAGAAGGTTTTAATTTCGAATTATGCAGATTTAGGGATTTTTCGGGAACAATATTTCATACTGTACGAATGTGATGTCGTTTCTCGTATCTTTCTTGGGTCTAACTACATTTAATTCTTGACCTTAATTGTACTCGTATATTTTAATTTATTTTATTTCTTTGTCAGCTGCCGTGAAATCACATCACAAAACCTTAAACTAAATTAGGGCCAAATGCATCACACCAAAAGCGTACATAAAAGAAATGCAATGCCATAAAACCCTTCCTCACATGAAGACCGTTTGAAACATAATATTATGTATCGGGCAACATTTTTGAAGACATTTTGGAAACAGAAGAAATTGCTCAAAGTAAAATGATTTACTACACGTTGTTAAACTCTTATTTAAATCATTTCATTTTCTTTTTTAGAGATTGACCACATTTTTGTACAATTGCCTTATATATTATGTTAATATAGTGAAAGCGAATATTAAACATGTGCAAAATGAAAGTATAGAGCCATTGAACCTGCCATTGATTCACATTCAAATTATAATAATACAAATCAAAAAGTAGTTTTTAATGATTTTCCTGAAGTCGGCTATTCTATTCGACTAAAAGGCGACGCATTATCTTTGTAATTATCAATCGGTTGACATTTTACATGAATCAAACTTTATAAAGGTGTATAAATTACAGGCACTGTTGAAGTAATTTGTATTTATGGGTTTTAGTTGGTTAAAACGCGATCACGTGAGAGTGTCCTCTGTTTTCTTCAGTTGTTGACATCGCAGTTACATGTTTGATTTACATGGTCATCGTTCTGTGTATCATTATATGTGTTTGAGTGTTATTTGTTGAGTTCGATAAATGTATATCATTCATGTTGACCCTTTCTGCAGCAGACTCTTGTTCGCAAGAGTGTAGCAAAATGATCAATTACTTATCAATTATTGATAATGTTCTCAATTACTTATCAATTATTGATAATGTTCTCAAGTACTTATCATTTAGTCACATTGTTCTCTCAATTAAAGTCAAAAATATATTATTTACATAGCTTGTTTTGATCCTTTAATGTCGTCTGCTGCAGTATTGTTGTATGTAGGAAATGGGAACGTTTTTTACGGTCAAAAATGATACGTAGATTTGAGCCGTCTCGCGAGAAAACAAACGTTGTTGACTCTGCGTAAAGTATCGACCCAAAACAGCCGAAGCATGTCGCTCAGGCTAACCTGGATAGACAAGTTTCGTCTCCTGTGCATTTTCTGTTTCAGGAATCATTACTTTATACCTCTATCCCCCTTCGACGGAATGTATCGACTCGGATCAGTCGGTGCGGACTGCGCATGCTGTTCTGAGTCGATATATTACCCATCGGCCATTATGTTGGTTTTCTCGCGGGGCGGCTGATATATTTTATAACCACGTTATAATAGCCGGAAACTCGCACTGTTCCAGCCATGTTCCAATTTAAACAGAACAGTAACAGTCGACTTTAAAACATCTAGCATGTTATGATGAATATGGTTTCTCTAGGCCTCTTTATGTAGCTAGTGTGCCCATATAGGATTTATGACTGTGTGACCAATCATATATATTGGTCATACATCCATACTGTTGTCTTCCTTTATTTTTACACTTTATTATCAACGTCCATAGTTATGGAGAGGTCGTGGCAATCCTCTATTATACTTTACAACAAGTGTAAGTAGATGCATTTTAGTACAGGGATACATGATATACAATCAGCGCTCGTTAACGCAAAGTCTATAGACATAACATTACAACATTGGCATGCACAAATTATTAACGAATCTCCGAAAGCAAACTGTTATAAAGCACATACATCTCTACTAGATATTGAAAAGTACTTAACAATTGGCATGACATACATACATAGATGAACTTTAGCAAACTTTAGATGCTTAAACCACAACTTAGCAATAGAAACTGGACGCTATAACAATATTAGATACTGTAAATATTGTTTAAAGAAAAAATTACATGTTGTGGAGGATGAAATCCACTTTTTATTGAATTATATGATGATATTAGAAAATGTTACTTACCTCAAGATTGTGTATAACAAACCATCAAAACTGCACTTATTTAATACGATCATGAAATGTCAACACACAGCCTTTATTTTTATATTGGCTAAATTCTTAACAATTGCATTCGAAAAAAGAAATACTTATTTGGAAACAGAAACATCGGAATAAACAGATTGAAGAAACAAGAAAAAGTCAATACTTGGACAAATCACATAAAAATGAATAAAATTATGTATTATGTTTTCATAATTACCTATGTTTACATATATAATAATTACTGGACGTTACTCAGATCAATTAATTTCTTAGATTGTATATGTGTATTGTGGGCCGGTGGCCTTATATTACGAATAAACAAATTGTATTGTATTGTATAGTCTAACAGTGTAAGGACATTGTATGAGTAAGCTTAAATGTACATGTTAAGGAATATGCGCAGTTTTCATCTATTGTTTAGTGTAAAATGTTTGAGAACATTGTGGTAAAAAGGGAGAGGATTATTCATTGAGCAATTTCTTCTTTTACCACATTGTTACATTTTTGTTTGGTCTGTTTTTGGTTTGTCTGTTTTTTAAATTTCATTTACATACACATCCATCTCATTTCTTATATTAGTCGTCCCACGAGAAAACCAAAATTGTAAAGTATCGACCGGGATCAGCCTAAGCATGCAGGGCGGCAGGCTAACCCGAACAGACACTTTCCGCCTCATGTGGATTTTCTTTCATTACAAAATACCACTTTCTCCTAGAGACGGCATTTGTCGGCCCGGATTAGCCTGCGCGGACTGCGAAGGCTGATCTGAGTCGAAACATTACGCAGAGGCCAATACTCTTGCTTTTTGTAGAACGGCTCATAGTTCAAACTGCAAGTGTAGTACATACACAGGCGTCCGAATGAAAATGAGGGAAGAACACAAACTAACTATATGGACCATATAGAGGGGCTATTTATAGTAACACGGGGTATATTCCCCAAATTATGATTACGATCATTGTATCATAGCGTATGGACAATATAGAGGGACCGTTTGAGAATTTGTTTGAGGTGTTGTGTTTTTACCTATTTTCTTCTGTAATGGAAATTCGGACGCCTGTGATACAGTCATTTTAACGACCGAATGATGCCGCATAGTGCACACATGTACTAGTCTGAACCATTTACCTAATACAACACATGTTCAGCAGACGACTTCAAAAATAGCAAGGTTAAGTTATGGAAAATATCTATAAATTAATAAATAGGTTTGATTACAGTTAAATATATTGTGGCAAACGGATAAATTACTCATGATGAGCATTTCCTCTTATTTAAAAAATATATTCAAAACTCTTCTGATGTAGATGTGTCAAAATACATCTGCACGTGGGCAATGTTGAACTGTTTACACTATCTTATATCTAAGAGTCATCTGCGTGTACAACGTCTAGGAAAATCTGGAATTAGAAATTGACTTTAAAATATTACGGTAAAAGGAGAATTTGCTCATTTGAGCAATTTCTCCTGTTTTAACAATGTTATAAACTAAATGTGTCTGCAATAGAAGCGTCAAGATATGTCGATTATCAGGGAAGGGTTGATAGCAAATTCATAGAACAGAACAGAACAGTATCTGTATTTCTCTCAGGTTAAGATAGTGAACTGCATGAGGAATACATACATTGTCCATATATAATTACAGTCACATCATAACCGAGATATAGGAGAAAGAAGGATTCTATTAGGTTCATTTATCATTTTCTTAGAAGGAGAAAGAGCAATAAGAAAGCATGTGAATATATTGGATTAGGACTCACAGAAAAGAGATGTTAACAAACTTAAGGGATAAACAGACACTGTAACATCAGATATAATTTGATTTCATACGTATATGCACACACATCTACATGTATATGTATAAACATATGTGAATTTTGGCTATGATAAGGGTATATTCTGTTTCCAGTATTAAGGCCACCGTCCCATAAAACAATAAACACATGAACAGTAAAATAGAACTAAACATGTGTGACAGCAAACTCGTACAGTCAGTATCCCTTTTCCACATGCAACACATCTGCAGCAGACGACTTCGAAAATATGAAGGCGAAACTACGAAAATCTCTTTAAATAAAAGTATAAAACTTGAATACAGAGTTGAAAATATTGTGGCAAAAGGAGAAGTTTTTCATTGTGAGCAATTTCTCCTTTTGCCACATTTTTTTCAAAAGTCGTCTGCTGCAGAGGCGTCAGAAAGTGTCTACGATATATATATAAAAAATATGTGTATGTTGGAAAGGGTAAACAACACGTTAATCTTTCAGTTAAAGAGATATCATATGTTATACGATTTTTAAGACTTTTAATTTGCAGCAGGTAGCATGTGAAAATATAATGTTGATTTGTTTCCGCCATGTATTCTACCGTGTGTTGAAACTGGTAGTATATAGATGTTTACAAGAGAATATAGAAACACTATGAAGTGGTTGTCAACGGTGGATAAATAATTGTCAAAGTTGGTATTTTTTATCGATTATATATACGTATTAATAT
>JAUELF010250923.1:0-11886 GCA_031471495.1 Clinocardium nuttallii
CTCCAAAGCTGTTTGTCATAGTTCTATGTAATTTGGTAGAAATGTTCCTTGGGTGACCCTCTTCAAAGATATTTACAATAAAATATTTGTTGCTAATTTACTATCACTCAGGTGATCGATTTAGGGCCATCTTGGCCCTCTTGTTTCAATATGCAGTCTATTTGCCTTAACAGTTTGTACATTTGATAATGCTAAATCTGCTAAAAGTGCCAGGGACCAATTACATGGAAATGACATATACTCTGGTTGTTGTACACTTCGTATTGAATATGCTAGGGTAAGTTTTTTACCACGCCTTCAGTGTTTTGCCGAGCCTGCAATATTTTCGCTTAACAATTGCCTATGTTGCATAGGAAAATGTCTAGCTGCCATTATTGTAGTGGGGTGAATATCCCTGAGTACCAAGTGAAAGCCTTCTTAAAACTATCAGCGAGAGCGCATAACAATCACATGAGGAAACTCTCAAATTTAATTTATGCAGTCTCAGTCTGAATACACTTATCCACAACATTGATTGGTCAGAATCAACGTAAACAATATGTCATACATGTATATCTCTTTCTGAATGGGCATTTCTGGAAATTCTAAAATGCCAAATCTAAAAGGGCGGGTGTCAATGGTTTATTAACTTGAGCATGTTGAAACTTCGTCAGTATGTTTAGCTTGATATATTTTGGCTTAAAACAAATATTGGTCATAAAGACACTATGCCAAACTTGAGAAAAACCTTTTGGACACTCTAGTATAAGCTTGCATGACTACATAATGAGTTATTGTGTGACTGTATTGTTGGCTTGTCAATTAAGATTGCATAAATCATATGAGAAACCAAGGGTCATTATAGACCTACTTTCTTAACCGCCTCGATGTTGAAGTGGTAGAGCATCCACCTTGGGTGCAGCAGGTCGCAGGTTCAATCCCTGTCTAGGTTATACCAAAGACTTAAAAAATGGTAGAAATGGCTATCCTCTTTTGGCTCTAAGGGCTGAGCATCACGGCTGACTGAGCATCACGACTGACTGGTTAGTGTCCGGTGAATGGACCAGTATTACTGGTAACTTACCCAGGAAACACGTGAGATAACTGAAACATTTGAAAGCGGCATAAAACGTCAAACAATCCATCAATGACTTCCAAAATTCCACTTAAAAATGTCTTGCTTGATGAATATGAATAGTGATGGGGTTTTTTTTTCTATTAATAGGCCAGTGAGTTAAATGTGAAAGCAAATAATACAGAGAGTTGGGATTATACAAGTCCAAACCTGGGAAAACCGTCAGGTATTTATGATGAAGGATATGTATATTTCCTGTCAACTGGATTGGCAACGGGGAGGCATAGAGATCACTTCTCCGCCGTCTGTCTGTCTGTCTGTCTCACTAACATATTGGCAGGTGACACTTGTTCCTTTACAAACTCTTGTTGATGATGAACACAATAGTAAGATAATCTTAAGAGTAGACAAAGACTCGACTCTTTACATGTTGGTCTTCTGTTTTGAAAATTTCTGTGGGAAAATATGTCAATAATAAAGTAAGAAACATTGGAACAAAAGAAACAGTTTATTTTGAACCATTTCTCCTGTTTCCAAAATGTTAAAAAGTTGTTTACTGCAGAGGGCATCACAGTTGCATTTGTATTGGAGAAAACATTTCAAAGGTGGATTTTAATATTTTGTATTTGAGCTCAGCATATGGTATTTATAAATATTTTAGTGATTGAAATCATACATAGAGATCATGGAAAAGGTAACATAAACATAATTACAGTTAACCTATATTTCAGAAAAGAAAAATGCTTATTAAGAGCAAGTGCTCCTTTTCTTACTATGTTTTAAAATTAATCTACCGCATATTCAGGGAAAAATAGCAGAAGTAGTAATTCAACTTTTGCTTAATTGAAATAATTAAACGGAATAAGCATAAGCATAATATGTAATTTTAGATTGAGAATAAATCTTTTTGCTTTTTGTTACAATATTACATATATGTGAATATATATGTATTATATATCTATTGCTTGATACACAACCCACATTTTTCAGTTATACAAACTTACAAGCATGCACTATGCTGTTTTCATCAGTATAAGGCTTGTATTGCCATTATAGTAATTCTAGTAGATGTGCACATTGCCAAATAATTTATTGTATACTGCAAATTCCCAAAAGCATGAAACATTACTGGGTAATCTTTTATTATACATATATGTACATAACATACACTGAGACCGCACTCAACGAAATCATGAATCCATATAAAAGACATATAGTTTTTCAGCTATTGACTTGCTACAATATTTCTCGTGGTAAAATCACATAATACCTGATCAAGGAAAACCAATTTTAGTGTATATAAAGATCTGTCTGCACATCTATGTTATAAAGCTATGTTTGTCAGAAACCCCTTCAAACTGTTTATGACAAATTGGCACACAATGCGGTGTTGACTCTATCCATGCAAGGCACAGTTCATCTTGATCTGTATTAGTCACAAATGAGCCATCCACGAGAAAACCAACATTGTGGATCCTGCATAAAGAATCGACCGGGATCAGCCTAATCATGCCGCGCTTTTCACCTTCTGTAGATTTGCTGTTTCAGGATACATTACTTTATCCCCCTTTGTCGGCCCAGATCAGTCTGCGCAACTTCGCATGCTGAACTGGGTCGATATATTATGCAGTGGCCATAATGTTGGTATTCTCACTTCACGGCTCAAAAACACTAAGCTTGACTTTTCTGGAGCACTGCTCTAATGCAAGGTCGGACAATGCAAACAATATCTATTCCACTTTGTTGAAATTCAAATGATTTATTTGATTCATGGCCTCTGGCCTTTATAATAAGGAAAACCATGTAATATTCATTCAGTACAAGCCATGTAAAAATGAAGAAATATAATGGCATGGAATAAAAAATAAAGTTCACTTATCATCGACTTTTGTTTCTCCATAGCATAAACCACATTGGTAATTTTTTATATGCATTATGAATCGAGAAATGGATTTTTGTAAATTTGGCAAGAAAATTACATATAATCATGGATCAATATAAATATGTTTCTTTTTATGTAGTGTTTTAATATTATTTCTTTCAATTACCACAACTAACACTTCTACATGCAGGCATATAGACTAACAATTAGTGCTCTTTTTACATGATGACATTTACTTGATTACTGGTTTTAGTTACAGGAGTCTTTTCATTGTTACCTTTTGAAATTCGATGCTTTAAAAGGAAATATACCTTTGTGAACATACCAGTAAGATTTCTGAACAAAAATGCATTGATATATACAATACAGTTCTTTTGAAGAGAAGTAGATAAGGGTAGCGTTTCATAATAACCCTTTTCCTCACATAGATGCTTTCTGCAGTGGACAGCTTTTTGAAAACATAGTGACAAAAGAAGAAATTGCTCAAAACAAGCAATTTCTCCTTTTGCCACAATGTTTTCCACTTTTAGTTATACGTTGTCCATTAAATTATAGGGATTACCTATTTTTTTGACAAAATATGTTCAAAGTCTTCTGCTGCAGAATTGTCGTATGAGGGAAAGAGTTTACTTTATTAGAAATCTAAATACTTCTGTCATGGGTATTGACAAATCTCATTGAGACGACCTTTGAGTACCCAAAGCATAGGGTTGAATTGAGTTATGAGAAATGAGCCGTCCCACAAGAAACCAACATTGTGGACTGCGTAAAGTGTCGACCCTGATCCGCTAAGCATGCCACGCATGCTAACCCGGACAGACACATTTCGCCTCCTGTGGATTTTCTGTTTCAGAGATCATTACTCTAAACCTCTATCCCCCTGAGACAGAATGTGTCGGCCCGGATCAGTCTTCGCGGACAGCACAAGCTGATCTGGTCGATACATTACGCAAATGCCATAATGTTGGTTTTCTCGCTCAAATATTGTTGGACCAAAGACCTGTTTACTCCTTATCTAGACCTCTCGGTGTACACAATGCATTCATCCATTCATCTGATCATGTTATTCTAGATACTTTAAATTTGAAGGTATTAGGAAAGTATTTTGTTGAGACCAAGAACAAATACTTGAAGTAAACTATCTCCTTTTCCCAAAAAATGTCCAAAAGTATATAGCTTTTAATACATCCCAGGATTTTCATATAGAGTTACTTATTGACTGACTTTTGTTTCCATTTTCCAGCATATGGTATGGATTGTATTTCATTCCATGCTTTGTTAAAATAACCTATATTAGTTTGTGGAACTTACAAAATTCAGTTATAACTTACATGATTTTTTTTTTTAATTTGTCACTCAATCACATTTCACAACATGTAAGTAATGATCAATGGTTTTGGCAAGGCCAGGAAAAATTTAATAAATATACTACAGTTAGGTTAGAATTGAAGATGTAATGTTTGAAGGTTATTTCTAACTATTCAGTTACTCAAATACTTGTTTCTTATCCTTGTTCAATATCCCTTCTCACATTTTATACTGTTACTTATTTTGGCGCTTTAAACAAAACTTGGCTTCTTTTATTCAATCATTGTTTTATGCATGCTTTCCACATCATGTTGTTACATTAGTTTATTTAAAATCCTTTCTGTTGTAATCTGTTTGCAATTTGTAATATCACCCTGTAACTGTTAGTGTTAAGCAATGTTTGTTTAAGGAAATATACTCTCAACTTATCAACGATAATTTTTCCATTATAAAAAGTAGTGCACTCTTGTTAAATTTTGTTCACATCCTGTTTTTATGCCTGTGACATGCACTGTATAAAAATAAGAACAATTCATAAATACCATTCACGTAGTTGACAAAAAGTTATTGTTCTACTTTACTTTCATCACACCATAAATATTTATATATATCTATATATAGAACACATTCAAGAGTTTGACTCACATTTATTAAAAAATGTCTTCTCTTTATAAATCAGCTAATTTATCCAACAGAGAATATTTCCGAAACCCTTTTCCACATACTATAAATCTACAGCAGATAACTGTAAAAAATCTAAACAAAAATCTGGAAACCCTCTATACATGAAAGAAACATTATTGAATAAAATTGAAAACATTGTGGCAAAAGGAGAAATTGCTCATTATGAGCATTTTTTTCTTTTGCCTCATTTTCAAAAGTTCCTGTAGAGCCATCAGAAATCATCTATATGTGGGAAAGGGTTAAATGCATTTAAACATAAGAAACTCTTTGGACGACACTAAAGTTGTGTGCACACAATATATTAACAAAGATAATGGGTTTACAGTCCTAGTAGATAATGGTGTTTCAAGGTCCCTATATATAATGGTGTTTCAAGGTCCCTATATAAGGGGAGTGTTCTATGAACCCTTTCCTGCATAAAGCAAATCTGCAGCAGCCAACTTCAAAAACATTGAATTGCGACGAAAACATTGTGGCACAAAGAAAAATTGCTCAATATAATGCAAAAAGCATAGAGAAATCTTCATTTTGTGTGTTATAAATTTGTACTTCAACTAAAGATGAAACGCTATTAGATACATAATAAAACATTCAAATGATACATTGCTGTACATATATAAATGAGTTTCATACATGTACATGTGTAAACTTTTGTAATCAAACAATGATACAAACTGTGTTTCTATCCGCTATTACACTCTTACAGTGCCTTCTAAAAAGGTTCACCAAGGTCTGATCTGTAGTATGTTTGCACAAATATATAGACTCGAGACTTCTGACATTTAGGCTGGGAATTTGATCCACCTGGATACACCTTTAGAAACATTTAGGGGTGGTGCCTCAATTCATATAAGAACCTTTTGGTTGTTTTCGCGTATTGTGAAACCACATGTGAACAAAACAAAACACAGGATATACCTGATCAAGAACAGAAGTCAAGACACAGACACCAGCCAACCACATAACTCTGAGGGTAATCCAGCATGTCAATGATCCACACAACAAGGAGGCAAGTCACCTACATACAGATATTATATGAATATTGTTGACAGGACTTGTGCAAAGATAGATACACTTATTCAAACAAAGCAAGTTTTAGATGAACAGAACTCATTAACATTTGATTTTTAAAATTACAGATACATCTATATTCAGTATTCATTTCATAAATTGAGCTGTACTTTGCAAAAAACATCGCTTGACCTTCTTGTGGGATTCTTATAAATACATTTATTTCTATCATAGCAGTTTCTATAACATAAAATCTATCCTCAAAGTCTATCTATCTGCACATAACTTGTACCGGTACATATAATCATAAAATGCCAAATTTAAATCAAACATAGAACAAGAAGAACGCGGAAGCCTTGACTCGTAAATCTAGTTTGAAAGCAAACAGTGATACCATTCTTCAGTGCAAAACCATGCTAATGCTACAATAGAACACTCACTTTCGCAAGATGTTCAACAGACAGTGATATACATATTGTGCACACCCAGTCCTCACGCCAGTGAACCAAATATTCAACAGATGTTCAACACTTGCATACAAGAATCAAGTTTGCACACACGCACAGATGTCCCCACCATGGAACATAACATTAAAACTGTAGTATTTTGTGTGATTATTACTCCACAGTGGGATTCAATGGAAGCTGTGATGCTGGCCATGGAATAACAACCTTGTGCCCTATTGTAAGTAGCATCATAAAATGGATATCATGGGGATGTTGACGGAAAAGTGTTAAACAGAACATGTGCTGATGGTTATATGGTAAAACTTTGAATCTTCAACCTGGAAAATCTCCTTTCCTACATAGTTATATACTTTACATAATAATTCAATATTTAAATTGGCCGCCATTTGACCTTGTTGCACCAGCAGACAGTCAAGCCTCTGGTGACCTTGTTGCACCAGCAGACAGTCAAGCCTCTGGTGACCTTGTTGCACCAGCAGACAGTCAATCCTCTGGTGACCTTGTTGCACCAGCAGACAGTCAAGCCTCTGGTGAGCTTTTGCAGATGCAGAACCTTCACCCTTTTACACATATAGACGCTTTCTGACGCCTCTGCAGCAGACAACTTTTTACAAAATATCTGACTAATTTAGAAATTGCTCAAAACAATTAATTTCTTCTTTTGCCACAATGTTTTCAACTCTTTTCAGTACTTAAACCTACATTTATAGAGCCTTTCCATGTGTTTGCCTAGATACTTTCAAAGTTGTCTGCTGCAGATTTGTTGTATGTGGGGAAGTGTTAACTGTCCATTTATGTTACTCAGATGAAGATGTATTTTACAAGGTCGGTTTACAGGATATTTTTATGTACAATTTCCTTTTTCTTCTGGTGATAATAAAAAAAGAATTGCATATTTCATTGTTTCTTTAATTAATTGATCATACATTGAGTAAAGGAGTATGAATAGTACAAACCTTTATTCTAGAATGTAACGATACATTTTGAAGCATCTGCAGCAAACACCTTTTACAAACATTGTGACAAAAGGAGAAATTGCTCAATATGAGCAATATATTGAGCAATTTCTCATTTTCCCACAATGTTTTAATTTTTTCCCCAGTATTTATACCTTCATTTATAGAGATATATGCCATTATTCAAAATTATCTGCTGCTGATATTTTGTACTTAGAGCCTTGAGGAGTCGATAAATTGTCTGTTGTTAGCAATGTTATAAAAGTATATGTATGCAGAGGCATTATAGATGTCTAAGTTGTGTTTATGCATGAGAATCATAGGTTTATAAGCCTTTACAGAGTACAACAAATCTGTAATATATAAAAACAAAATCTATTGGATCACAGTTTAATTATTGAATAGAGTTGAAAGAATCGCAATAAAGGGAGAAATTGCTCATTATTGAGCAATTTCTAATAATGAGCAATTTCTCCTTTTGCCACAATGTTCTCAAAAATCATTTGCAGCAGAGGTCACAGGTGTCTGTATGTAGGAAAGGGTTAATAGTAATACTGATTCCATTTGGTCAGATTTAAAGATACCACCTAGACTATTTTGCTTTGACGATTTTAGGTTTAAAGTAACTTGCTGTTATATAGAGCAATACTAGGTTGGTGTTATGAATTGGAAATAAATCATGCTAATGCATTTTCTTTAACAGAGTTTCTGTTGTCCTATAAGTTGTGTATACTTGCAATTCAGCTTAAGTCTTCCATTGTTACCTTTTTTTGGATAAAATATGATTGTACCATTTTAAGACGATTAAATTTTGAAATGTTCCAGAAAAGCAACAATTGTGTGCAAGGAGCAACTGCTGCTGTTCCTAATGTTCTAATTTTTGTTTTTTTGGTGGGGGGGGGTGGTTGTTATTTTTGAAATGATGATAATTTTGTGTGTCTTTATCAGGAGTTGACTATTGAACAGAATTTGAAAGAACATTCTGATTTGTGGTGTAAATATGTATGGAACATTCTGTTTTGTGGTGTAAATATGTATGGAACATTCTGATTTGTGTTGTATGTGGACCATTTTGTTTTGTGTTATATATTGACCCAACTGTTACACAGGTCACCACTATTCACTATATTCACTGTATTTTAGGACCTGGATCACAGACGGATAGAAGAAATCCCCCATTACTAGCTGATCCAAGATACGCTCCAGCCCCTACACCATATGCAGGTGAGAGTTTGTTTTGACTTATGTGACATTGTTTAATTTTGTGTCTTGGGTTTCTTTGACCCTTTATTACCATCAAAAATCGGAAACTCCCTGTCTTGAATTCAAAATGGTCCTTCAAATCGTGAGCCAAGACATATGCTCTCTCCTCTGTATTTACTGATGTGACTTAATAAGTTTACAGTGCAGTCAAAGATCATTGCTTAAAATAATATTATGGAATATTTTTCATTGATCCCTTTCCTACCTACAGATGCAGTTTGACGCATTTGAGGCTTACCTGGACAGACATTTTTAGCTACCTGTGGATTTGCTGTTTCAGGAATTATTCCTCTATCCCCATGAGACTGAATGTGTCGACCCGGATCATTCTGGGCAGACAGCCCAGTCTGATCTGAATCCATTCATTGAGCAGAGGCCATAATGTTGGTTTACTCGTTGGATTGCTCAAATGTAAAAATAAAGGACAACAGCCTGTTCCCCTTCTTACAAATATGATTGAATTAGAACAGGTTCAAGTTGGCATTTTTGCGCAATGTAGGTTCATATCATCTTGTCTATCTGCTCATTTTTATCAGAATCAACATAAGTTTAGAGAATCCTCTAATAAACTTGTGTAAGTATTATGTGAACTGTAGTTCTTGATCAGACTGTAGGGGCACAGGCTTATCTTAATCTATACTGTTTACTTAAGCCAATTTGTATCTTTTCCCATACACATGTACATACATGAATCGGTTTAATTATAAAGTTGAAACCAATATCCAAAGGAAGGCTGAATTTTGAAATGTGACTGCCACTGTAATCATTTTTAACTGCCTCAAAGGTGTAGTGGTAGTCTGTCGGTAGAGTGTCCACCTTGAGTGGGAGGTTGCTGGTTTGATTCCCAGCTAGGTCATATTAGAGACAAAATGATAAAAAAAGGCTATTCCTGCTTGGCGCTCAGGATTGTTTGGTAAGCAATATAACTGGATAGCTGGTACAATGTATTTTGATAAAAGGACCAGAAGTACTGGTAACTTACCCAGGATATAACTGATTTAGTTTTAACCCTTTCCTTCATACTACAATTCTGCAGCAGACGACTTTGAACATATTGTGTCAAAAGGAGAAATTGCACGTTTTGTGCAATTTCTTCTTGTGTCACTATGTTTTCAAAAAGCTGTCTGCTGCAAAGGCGTCAGAAAGCATCTATACGAGGGAAAGGGTTAAGTTCTGAACTCTTAACCTTTTCCAAATCTGCAGCAGATGACTTTGAAAACATCTATGCAAAAATCACAGTAAATCTCTATAAATTAAGGTTGACATTCGTTGCTTAAAAAAGTTGAAAAAATTGCGGCAAAAGGAGAAATTGCTTGATATGATCGCTTTTGACACATCTGCAAAAAGACCCTGCCTTTTTAAACATAGTGGCAAAGGAAAGAAATGTTCATGATGGTCAATTTCTCCTCTTGCCACAATATCATCAATACTATTCAATATCTTTACTTTCATTTACATTTCATATATTTTGCATACTTTCGCAAAGACATTCTTTGGACTGCAACTTTGTTGTATGTTGGCAACAGTTAATTTGTAAGCAAGTGATTAGAAGTACACGTAACAACCTAGAATAGAATGTTCTTGTATGATTATTTCCGTTTTGGAGGTGCAGGACGAGACCTCGTATTTTTACAGTGAGGGATGTGTCGCTCAGCGGTCTGTGGATTGAATCGGCGAGTACAGTGTGGACACTGAACGTAATCAGGGTTCTCTGAGCGAGGAGGTGGAGGTAGGTCGGCAAGACTTCCACCCTGTTCTTCAATCTGCTTACACTTCTTGGCATATTTTATAGCATTCATAAAGCTTTCATGTTGACCTCTCCAGTTACTCTTCTTTGGCTGTGAAATAATTATAAAAAAAATAACATTAAATATACTGCACAAATTTATAGAAAACTCTTGGGATGATGACAATCATAATTTCTGAGGCGTCTGAGTTTCCATTTGAGATAAATTTGGAAAAAACACACACGGTCTCGTTAAAATACTCAAATAGTCCATAAAATATTATGCTATAATAATAATTATCGTAATTATTAATTTGGGGAATCCCACCAGTGTAACTTTAAATAGCCTATCTATAAGGTTCATAATATAGTATACATGTAATAATAATATTTATATATAATACAATAGGAGTCTATTTATAGCAACATGGTCTTGTTTGGGATTCCCCGAGTTTTCTAATACAATATCACTACGGTCGTTATTATTATAGCATATTATGGACCATAAAGAGACTGTAGTTGTTAACCAGGTATTGAGGTTTTTTTTTTAATTTTCTGGAAAGAGAACTCAAGATGCCTGTGGTTAGAAATAATTCCTATAGGATGTTATCAGTCGCTTCAATAATATGAAAAGACATAATAATTATAATTAATGTCAATACCTACTTCCCAAAACATCATGAATGCAAAATAAATACAGCTACTTTTATCAAAATATAACATTCACTGTCATGAGAAAATACGTAAATTTACATTGATTGTTTATATATATCTCTATATATAAACTCTATGCAATAGTATTTTATGGTATTTATAAATATGAGTTAACCCTTTCCCACATACAGACACTTTCTGACACCTCTTCAAAAAAACTTGTGGCAAAATTAATGGCGAAATTGCTCATAATAAGCAATTTCTCCATTTGCCACAATGTTTCAACTCTTTTTAATAATTGCATCCTCATTTATTGAAAATTTTAACATTTATGTCAGGATGCTTTCAAAGTTGTCAGCTGCATATTAGGTTTATATGGGATAGGGTTAACATTTACATTGGCATTGCTTCATGCAAATGTATGTCTTCAGTCATCCTCAATTTCATGCCAAATAAAGGGGAATATGGGATTGAAAAAAATGGGATCACAATCCTAATTTTTCATCAGGTGTTTTACCTTATTTTGTTTTCAAGACTATTTAACCCTTTCCCTCATGCAACAATTCTGCAGCAGATGACTTTGAACATATGATGTCAAAACATGGAAAATCTCTATAATTGAAAGGATAACCTATGACGAAAAGTGGAAAACATTGTGTCAAAAGGATAAATTGCATGTTTTGTGCAATTTCTATTTTTGTCACTTTGTTTTCAAAAAGTCGTCTGTTTTGAAAACAGTGGCAAACAAATGAAAAACACTCTAATGAAATTATCTGTATGAGGGAAATGGTACTTAGAGCATTTCTTTTAACCCTTTCCCTCATACGACAATTCTGCAGCAGACGACTTTGATCATATTTTGTCAAAAAATAGAAAATCTC
>JAUELF010250934.1:0-11886 GCA_031471495.1 Clinocardium nuttallii
TTCTTTTGTCACTATGTTTTCAAAAAGCCGTCTGCTGCAGAGGCGTCAGAAAGCGTCCATATGAGGGAAAGCGTTAAAAGAATAGTCTGTTATAAGTGACATGTCAGGTAAAGCGTAACACGCGGGTAACTAAATATCAGTGAGTAGGCGCTTTATAAATAGATCTACACTACCGTATGATTTTCTCACGCATTAGAAGCGTGCATTGGAACATATATTTAGGCATGAGACTACTAAAAATATATTCTTTCAGAGATACATTTTACATTTTACCACTGTTACATTCATCATCGTGCATACTTGAGAACTGACTAATTCCAGTTGTCGATGCAACTTAAAACTATCATTTATTAATTACATCAGAAATTCGTTCGTTTAATTATTGGCTCGTTAGTTCGTCCGTCTGTTAATTCGTTCGTTAGTCCATTCGTTCTTTCGTTCGTTCGATCGTTCGTACGTCCGATCGTTTGTTTGTATATTCGGTCATGTGTTTATTCGTTTGCTCCTTAATCCATTCAACATTTATAATATATACTGTAATGTAATGTAGTGTCCCTGCATATACATATACATAGCTCGTTAATTGTAAATCATACGTCTACACAGTGTGTTGCTATAGAACAAAACAGGTTCTAAAGACAAAATGTACCCTTATCCAAACACTCGCCATAATTTAGTCCATTTTCAAATCCCCTCCAACATTCTATTTACGCGCAATGTAAATATTATTGTCAGAACAAGCACATATACTTCGTACATACACGTATACATACAAAGCTTATACACTTAAATTTACATATATAATGCAAGCAGCTAGAGACACGAAATCAGTTCAAGAGAAAGGCAAGTTTTTATAACAAATTATTTCACATGTGATCAGGGACGTAGATGTACGTCCCAGTTGTGTTTTAGTGTCATCTGACCTATTTGAATGCGGAATTAGAAGATATAGCAAGTACACGGAATGCTTAACTTAATTTAATTTTGAGGCATTGTGATTATATTTAGACGGAATATATTTTTAACAGGTATGTGTTAACGATGATGCTTTTTTAAATATAGCTATTGAGGTTATGGTCACATAAACCGGATACATTGCAGACACGTTTACATTCCAATAGGCATAGAGCACGAGGTATCAGTTCATGCACGCATTCTTCGTAATGTATACGACTGACAGGGTTTTCACTACACACATGTATACGTACATAGATGTACACGTAGAACCGACCGGGCAGCGCTCAATCAAGCCTTCACTAATACTGGGGCTTTCTTTATAATTGTGTATCAGTTAATTCACATTGACGACCTTCATCCCAAAGTATGCGCCGTTTTCTGTTGACTTAATATTTACCTATTACTTCATTACATTAAGGCTCATTGGCCACTTTTTCCCACGAAAGTATGAGATAAGGCGTAGTGTGCGTCGGTGTCTGTGTTTGTTAGCGGCAGTTACGGGGGTTTTATCTGTATTTATGTATTTATGTGTATGTATATATATATGTATGTATGTGCGTCTATCTCTCCATCTATCTGTATATGTGTATGTCTGCCACTCAGTCTGTATGTATACCTGCCTGTCTGTATAAGGTATATGTTTTCTAGGTGTAACACAGTCCTGACACGTACCCACGGTATAGTTATTACTATAAATATATATATATGTGTATATGTGTAGTTATGTCTATAACAGTAGAGGATGGATAACTGGAATGGTAAGGCAGGGAAAATGAGAGACAACCGACATTGTATATTTGACATGGAATTTATGTGAATATTTGCATGGGGGTTTGAACGCGATTTGATTTACATTAATGTTAATTTGTACTCGTATGAGAGTGGTATTGGAAAACATGCCGGCTTTTGTTTTTCTTGAATAAAGGGATCTTAGCCGAACCGATGGAATGGTTGGATAGAAGAGAGTTTCTTCTACTATCAAATGCCAAACCAATCGGGCTACTTTTAAACGTTTGCGAGGCAGACAAAAAGTGGAATACGCACATTCGCGAACCATTTCGGTATCACACTGGTGTACTTTCTCCTAAATGAATGTTTATATATATAATTTAGTTGAATCTCTTAAGGGGGGATGTAGATGATACTGGCAGGTTTTGTTCAACGATGTCTTATGCTACTTTCTAAACTTCTGCAGGTTGGCGTGTATCTTCTCAAGGGTGGGTGTTTAGTGACTCTTTCCACACATTTTCCGGCATATCACTGTGTCCGAACAGAACATAATATAATGTAATCTGTATTCATATATGGTTCATCTTGAAAAGATTTACATCAAATATGTACATACAAAACAAACATATAAGAAGACAACAAACTTGGTTTAATGCTAAACCTCTGTCTTGGTTTCTGTGATACAGAACAGAACCTTTATTCATAATATAATATACAAATACATAGGGCATACACGAACTATATACCAGCCGCTGCTAATACCGATGATAGGTGTAATAGTAGTCAGTGTTTGTGTGACATATACACGTAATAGAACATAACAGATAAGAACAGAACCTGTTTTCATATAAGATTGATCTTCAACAGATTGACAATATACATGTGCATACAACAACTCCCCTCCCCAGCTTGCAATCTATATGGGACCCGTATGGGTTCTTTATGGGCACCTATATGGGTCCCATATCGGCTGCCCATATTGGAACCAGGTGGGAAGTGCAACCGGGGTCCTATATGGGTTGCCCCATAAATATACAATATGGGACCCATATGACTTCCACATGGACAGCCCTTGTACTCAATATGTGTCCCTCATGAGCAGCCCAGATACTTCCATTTTGGGCAGAATTTGCATTTCTTGGCTAGATCAATTTGCATTTATTTTAATTTTAAGCTTGCTGAACTTTTGATAAACCACTTGTCATGCGACATTCTTTGAGCTGGAACGTAACAGTAGGGGCGTGATTCTTGTACCTCCATTTTGATATGTTTATGTTTTAACTCTTTCTTTTTCCTGGAACAGAGAGATATTATGGAGTAAAGGACTATATTATAATATTATCCTGCAAAAAAACAACACAATATATATGCTTAAACACTACAACTGTATTAAGTAGTCTCATGTATGTAATTACTATGTGTTGTATTCTTGGTTGTAAGGGTTATTAGAATATACAGATATACAATACAAATTGTTTACAAAAGTCAATTTAAATAAATTTCATTAATTCATGCACGGATCAGATTGCGTTAGATAAAGTTCTATGAATCTCGATGTGCAACGCCAGTCGATAGTTCAAACTAATCGTTAACACTAATGGCACATACAATTTCATGCGGCCAGATGTTTTCTGCTGGTTAACCCAGTGGTGTATTTATGAGTAAATTTGGGCATGTTCTAAAATCTGGCCTGGCCTGCTGATTCAGCATTTTATGTCGGGCCAGGCCGGGCCAGGCCAGACCAGGCCAGACTTTATACATATTGAGAGTATAATATCTGAATATACTGGAACACAATGATAGACCTTTATTTAGAAATAAAACTGCATGTTTAAATTATATATTATATATTACATAATATTATGCTTGTTATGGTTGGAAAATGAATGTAACCAATAGTCTATAGGTAGAAGGTTTAAACATTTTTATTATAGTATAATTATTTACAAAGCAAATAATAAACTGTTTATAAAGAATTTGTAATGTTACACCTGTCGAGTTTAGCATCAATGTACATGTCAAACATTCTTAAATTTACTAAAGCTTTGTCTGATCGAGATTTCGAAAAACCACTTACCGTATGAACATAGAATTCCTCCTCACTAGAGCTATCACTTCAACTGTTTTCATTCACTACATGAACTTTCCTGTCAGTGTTTGTTTGACACATTTTCGCGAAGTGATTTGTATTTCCGCATTTATTGCATTGTTGTCCGTGTGCGGGACAGTCATTTTTGTTCTTTTATGTGTTTTATATCCACATTTATAACACATTTGCGGGTTGTCTCTTTTTTTTGATCAGTTTGTTGTCTCGACCCTTTCAGTGATTGGGCTATATGGCTCGTCTTCCTTTGGTGGCGGCTCGCTTGTTTTCCACGGCTCGAAACCCAGTCAACGTCCTTATCCTTCGCTTTCATAGCTTCGATTTGTTTTCGGTTGTATTCATGTGACTGTGCAATTTGTTTTGCTGTATCGAGTGTCAAGTCTCTGCCCTTTTCTATGAGCTTTTCTCGTACGCGCTCGGATTTACAGCCAAATACAATTCTATCCCGGATCATTTCGTCCATATTGTCTCTCTCTGTCTCTATCTCTCTCTATCTATGTCTCTCTCTCTCTCTCTGTCATTACACGAGCATATCTATTTTTAGATTATCCAAAAGGAAAAAATGTAGGACAAAGGCAAACTGAATTTTGTATATCAATGTTATAATTATATATCTGTATTTCCGTTTGTTTGTATGTATGTCCGTCTGACCGTCTGTCTGTCTGTATATCTGTATGTGTGTCTATTTCTCAAATTATCCAGTACCATAAATTATTCATTCAACCACAATCTTCAATAACGCTTCGTGTTTGTATTTATAAACTCATTATCCTTTGACGATACTGTTGTTCACATCTTCCTTAAAACTGTCGTTGTATTTGCTCACCTGAATTATTGTGATCGCCTTTCATCCGATGCCCGTCATCCGTTGTCCGTCGTCAGTCGTCCGTCGTCCGTCAACTATTTCTTCTCAGTAACCAGAAAGTCAATTGAGATGAAATTTCACAGAAAGCATTCTCTCAATGACCTCACCAGAATTCCTTCAACGTTTTGGGATCCATGCAGAATTCTGATTTTCATTGCAACGAAACGAAAAAAACTTTTACATTCTTCTTCTCCAAAACTGATTGGTAGATTTTCAAATAAGTTCGTCGAAATGTTCCTTTGATGACCCTCTATCAGATTATTTCGGTAGCGACGCGGGCCGTCAATCCAGGGGCTGTGAGTTCCAATCCCGGCTCGGCCAATATCCTTTCCGAAATTTGACTAAAGTCACTGTGACAAGCGTCAAACGTCTTTGACCGATGGGCTGTTTAAACAGTCTATGTGGAAACGCAGCCAGTTGCTTATAAAGTATGTTGTGAACTGTTTCCTGGTGTGGGAAAACCAGGAAACGCATGAGTAGGTGAACTAGTCGCCGTGATATGAAAATTGAGTGAAAACGGCGTTAAACCCCAAACAATCTATCAACTTTATCAGATTCGTTCAAGTCATGTTGATTGGTCGAAAAACATGGCCGCCAGTGGACTGGGCAATTTTGCCTTATATGGTTATAGTGAAAACTTAAAAAAAATATTTTCCGAAATTGTAGAGCTGATATTCATATACTTTTGGGAGAATTTTTCCTAGGATGTCTCTCTATCAGATTTCCTCAAGCCATGTTGATTGGTTGAAAACTATGGCCGCTAGGATGTGGGGCTTATATGGCAAAAGTGAAAAGCCAAAAAATCAGGTGAGCGATCCAGGGCCATCATTGCCCTCCTGTTACAAATAAAAATCTTATGTACGTCAGGTATATGTTGATAATAGTAACTTGATTCTGACCCTCGTGCTAAGATATAGAGCATTATGATGTGTATGTATATTGCTCCTGCATGATGAACTGTCACAAGATTAAGCCCCTGTAGACCTAGGTCCAATTCCACTTTGCGTTAACTCTTTCAGCGCCATAGGGAATATTGAGGTGTTCGCAAGCAATACAGTTTAAGGTGGGTCAGCTCGTGACGAACTGTCTCCCCGGATCTCAGTATAGTTTGCCTTTTAAGTTATCAAAATAGTCCAAAAGGTGTATAACATGAGACATGGAAACGCCCAACTGTTAACATGGAAGATCTACTTTAAACAATTCGGCGCTGTAAGAGTTGAGTTAAAACACTTTTGTTTCCCTACTATTGTGTAAAACATGAACAGTAGAATGTATTTAAACACATGACTAAGTTGACACGAATAGTTTCCTCGCTAACTATTTATACGTGTTAATACATTAAATAGTTAGGCAATATTATAAGAAAAACAAGAATGTTCAAATATGCCTTTCAGTTTTAAGTTTTACTTTGCGCTAAGCAATGTTGGGGGTGTTGGACCCTGATCATAACACATAGCACGACGGTCAGATCAGCTTAATATTTATTAATGAGATTAGAAAATGCTACTCATTTTACACATATTGTGTGTAGACATTCTTACTGGATTATAGCATTACTTAAATATTAATATGTGTTTAAAGGGGTCACTATTTAATTTAGAGCCCCGGTAGCTCAGTTGGTAACGAAGCGGGCTGTCAAATCAAGGGGCTGGGAACCCTAGCTCGGCCAACACTATTTCCGACGTTTGACAAAAGTCACTGTGACAAGCGGCATTCGTCTTTCACCAATGGACTAACAGTCTATTTGGAAGCAACCAGTTGCCTGGAAAGTGGAATCCGCTGTGGTTGAGTGGTTAGCGTCAGGCATTTTGAATCCTGGTGTCCCAGGATCGATCCCAAGTCGCGGCACTACCGTCATGGTGGAGTGCCCTCTGGCAAGGCACTTGTCCTAGCCTAGTACTTGTTTGTTTACCCAGGGGTCATGATTAAGTGAACTGTCGCCGTGATATAACTGAAAGAATGTTGAAACCATAATAAATAAATTGCTTGGAAAGTATGGTGTGTGGAGTACTGGTGTGATCAAACTGGGAAACATATGAATAGGTGAACTGATTGCCGTGATATGACCGAAAAATTGTTGAAAACGGCATTAAACCACAATCAATTTAATTCAGAATTGTCGATCTAGATTTTAACCGATGTCTGATCAGGATAAATGTTTTATTTTTTCAAAACAGTTTAACTTTACCCTTTTCCTCATAATTAGCATTGTCACCTAGCGTTATTATATTATACATACATGTCCAATATATTTTGTGTATTTTGTGTAGACCCTTCTCATTTGAGTATAGATATACATTGATATAAATAATATCGTACGCGTAAAGGGATCATTATTGAATTCAGAAATTGTCGATCCAGATGTTTCACCAAATCTGATCAGGGTATATAATTTATTTTCAATCAATCATTATTGTTGTCAGCGTTCGTTATTCAAGATACACACACTCTACTTTGTGAAGACCCTTCTGAATGGAATATAAAGATATATTATATATATAAGACACATTAATATAAATAAATTCGTGTGCGTAAAGGGTTTACTAATGAAACCATAAAATGTCTATCCAGATGAAACACCATGCACTTATCAGGACATATGATTTATTTTCAAACAATTTAAATTCTTCCCGTTATTAATGATTATTGTTATCAAAGGACTTCGTCTTTCGTTGTAAGCAAACATTTTGTAATTCATGTATTTCATGTATACATCGCGTAATAACCGTAAAACAATTTCTATTTCTGCAGGTCGAATAAAATGGCCGAGGCATATCCGACAAACCTGTCAGATGAAGACCCTATTAAGATGTGCGACCATTGCTTTTTTCGAGGTATAAACACACAAGCAGGAACCTTCTGTCGGGTTTGTTCAGAATATTTATGTGATTCATGTGAGGTAGTCCATCGCAGTTCTAAAGGATCACATGATCATGAGCTTACACCATTCGAAGAGTCGCAGAGATTGTCGATCAAACGGAAGTCACTGAGTTCTTCAATTATGGTTTGTGACAACCACCGCACAGAGACTCTTACACTTTTTTGTGTCAACCATAACATAGTCGTATGTAATGTTTGTAGCTCAATGCAACACAGGAACTGTAACATCGAGGCCCTGAAGCTAATCTCGAAAGATACAAATAAAAAGAACGACGTGTTTCAATGTACTGAGAAAATCAAGACTTTATTATCAGAGACCAAACAAATTGAACTTTCCAGGGCAGAGGAAAAAACAATTATCGAAAATTGCTCTAAAGAATGTATTCAGGAGGTAAATACAATCAAGGAACAAGTCATCGCTATTGCCGTTAAACTGGCACAAGATATGGAACACAAGATATCGAACGCAAAAAATAAACTTCTTGTTGGAATTGAAAGTGATATCAGTACAATGATGGGGATGAGCAAGCAGATGGAACAACTCGTTAGCTCATTTGAAACTCTCGGGCAAGATTTTGAAGATGCGACATTTGTCCTTATGATGAAAGAGAAAGAACACATTGAATACGGGATAGAAATGAAAGACGAACTGCTGAAACAAGGAAAGCAGGTTACGTTAGAGTTTAAACAGTCTGACCAACTTGTGACCCTATTGTCAGAAATAACTTCGATGGGCAGAATAAAAGTGAAAGAGAAAAAACGAGAAAATAAGGTTACTTTCAAGGTCATATCCTCTATGACAAACAAGAAAGTCATCGACGCAGGAACCACAGGTGTCGGAGGATGTGTCTTTATGCCAGACGGTAAATTAGTAATTTGTGACTGGGTCAATAATTCCCTCAAAGTCTTTACACCTGAATTTAAACTGAACGAAATAACGATGGGGTCCCATGTCTGGGATGTGGCGGTTGTGTCTAAGAATGAGGTAATTGTGACTACACCAGATGTAAAAAGTCTTCAATTCTTTATTCTGTCCAATCAAATTGAGAAGGGTAAATGTATCCCCGTCGGAATGAAATGTTGGGGAATTGACTGTAAAAACAAAAGACTTTATGTAAGTTGTCGAGATGGTAATGAACAAGGAGGAGTGGTAAAGGTGCTTACGATGGAGGGTGTGACCGTCAACACCTTTAAGATTAGTCAGGGATACCCAATCCACTTGGTCGTAAACAGTTCCGAAGACAGAATCCTTATTAGTTTATTAACCGTTGGTGTAGTGTGTATAGATAACACTGGTAATACACTGTTTACGTATTCTGACAGACAGCTCAAATCCAGCCGTGGTTTGTTGTTTGATTCTTATAATAACTTCATGGTATGTGGAGAAGGTACCAGCAATATACACGTGGTGAATAGTGACGGTACTCAACACAGGATTATTCTAACTAAAGAGGACGGTTTGAACTCACCTCTTTGTCTGGCTTACAGACCCAGTGATAACACTCTGGTTGTCGGAGAATGGCAGATTCCAGAACTCCTGGCATTTACCATAAAGTAAATAGAATTCTCGAAAGTACAAGTAATAATAAACTAAACATACTTCCTTCCATGTTGCTTTCCATAAAAATACAATTATCAAAGTCTGGTTGTTTGACTGTAGAGGCCATCTTGTTGTTTGACTGTAGAGGCCATCTTGTTGTTTGACTGTAGAGGCCATCTTGTTGTTTGACTGTAGAGGACTTCTTGTTGTTTGACTGTAGAGGACGTCTTGTTGTTTGACTGTATAGGACGTCTTGTTGTTTGACTGTAGAGGACGTCTTGTTGTTAGACTGTAGAGGACTTCTTGTTGTTTGACTGTAGAGGACTTCTTGTTGTTTGACTGTAGAGGACTTCTTGTTGTTTGACTGTAGAGGACGTCTTGTTGTTTGACTGTAGAGGACGTCTTGTTGTTTGACTGTATAGGACGTCTTGTTGTTTGACTGTAGAGGACTTCTTGTTGTTTGACTGTAGAGGACGTCTTGTTGTTTGACTGTAGAGGACTTCTTGTTGTTTGACTATAGAGGACGTCTTGTTGTTTGACTGTAGAGGACTTCTTGTTGTCAGACAAAATGTACTTACCCCACACAGTTCGTTCAGTTAGTTTGTACATGTACATATAATAGGATGGAAACTACTAGCGATATAAGTACTCGGATACTCGTATACTTTTCCGATCGAGTACTCGGGTACTCGCAAGAAGTATACATATGTTCAATTGTTTATCAAACCAGCCTCCATCCATGTTTAGATATATCGCCCCTTTATTATAAAGACATCCGAAAGATTATGGTTGGACGGGTCGTGGGGATAGAACACTATCCCATGTATGATGGCTGCCAACTTTGTTCATTATGTCTTTACAAGTGTCAACAGAACACTGTTAATGTATTGTATTTCGTCCATCAAATAGTATTATATATAACATGTTTCTTACAAAATCTAAAGCAAAAATCAAAAATCCTTTCGAATACAGTAAATGAATATGAGTAACATGATGTATAATATTAATGACCGAGTTCCGGTAGCACAGCTGGTAGCGAACCCCGGCTTGTCCAATTTTATTTCCGACATTTTACAAGAGTCAACGCGATAAGCATTATTCGTCTGTCACCAATGGGACAATAGGCAAGGTGGAAAAGCAGACAGTTGTTTGGAAAGACTGTTGATGATAGGTACTGATGTGAAGATCCGGAAACACATAGATAGGTGAACTGATCGCCTTGATATGACTAAACAATTATTAAAAACGGCGTTATACCCAGATCATCAAGATTGATAATATGTGTTCCTGTAAAAATAGAAATTATGTAATTAATGTTAATTTACGGGAGTGAGTTTGTTCACAATTTCGAATAATTTATCGTGTTATCTTTCGCAATATTATCTTGTTGTGTATTAACAAAATGCATGTCATTGATACAACTGAAGAACCCCTTTTGTAATTTCCAGACGAATTCAGACGAAATCGCTATATTGGATAGAACAACACTGATTGCAATCTAGACCTATTTAATATTTTCTCACAATGGTTTACGTTTTTCTTTAAATCATAATTGAGTTTCACTACAATTCATGTTTGGTCAATGGTTTAATATAAGATAATAAGTTAAATCCAAAAGTAGCAAATCTATATGCGTCAGGATACATACATGTTACACGAAAAACGATATGTCGAAGGTTTTATAATCGATAACAATTACGGTCAAATCGTACACGTTTACATACGAAGTGTTTTCCTTCCCTAGATGATTTTATGACGACTGTCTGACTAGATGTATAAATGGGAACATTTAGATCAGACTAATCTAGATCGTCTTTAGAATTACAATACGTCGTTTATAACTGACTGTTCGGTTACCTAAACCTGGAACACCAACCCTAGTGTATCAAAGTTACACGATTGGTATCCTTACACCGGTGTACCAGTAATATCATCCTGACATCAGTAGTACAAAGTGACCGTCAATAAGTATAACCAGAAGATATTCAACTGGTCTTGACCTTTGAGTATATTTAACAGATAGAACATGGTGTTGAGGGCGCTATGCAAATATATGGACTGGCCAGTACTGCGTACTGTTTTAAAATGACATCTTTTACAGTTGCGTGAAAATGCGACTTCGCATGTGTCACCTATCCATGTATTGATGAGCGGTATATACAGAAGGATGACTAATGACGATCAATCTGATTCCGATGCGTCTCCTTGCCAAGTCATGCCACTCGAAATTGATATAAAAGAAAGGGCGATAACTATAGTGTCTGTGTTATTCATGTTTGCATGTATCTCTAAGTTATTCCCCTTTAAATAAAAACTGACCGTGAGTATATGCTTTATATATTTTTTAATAAATATAAATCAGAACGCGAGAGTATTTTACTTTTTTGTTTATATTTGTGTAAAGTAAATATACATCGTGGCTAAAGGAGACATTGCTCGTCTGTATATATATAACGTGTAGCACTTAAGACAAGAATCTGAATAACCCAATGATCTGTGTTTAAGCATATCTATTATCACTCTCCTGTGTTCTATGTGTAAGGGACTCTGAGGGTTCGCCTTAGTCCGTCGATCTTTCTGTGTACCACAAACATATATACATAACGTGTAGCACTTAAAACTGGATAACTCAGAGTCCCTTTAACATAGAACATAGGAGAGTGATAATATATATGCTTAAACACAGATCAGGGGTTTATTCAGATTATCCTAACATACCCAGTAGTCAGACCTGTGCTACAAAAACTGGGTGTGTTAGGATAATCAGAATACACCCTGATTTTTGTCATAGCATTATCTTATCACTGTACT
>JAUELF010250945.1:0-11885 GCA_031471495.1 Clinocardium nuttallii
TTTCTCAGACACTGTGTATGCTGTTGCTTTGAAACTTCACACACTTATTCAGGGTCATTAGATGACCTTGTATGTCATGTCCCATAACTCTGGAATGGTTTATGATTGAATTGTGCCCCTTTTTGGATTTAGAATTTTGCTCAAACCTTTGCGTGCAAGGCATTTTCTCAGACACTGTGTATGCTGTTGCTTTGAAACTTCACAAAATTATTCAGTGTCATTATATGACCCTGTATGTCATGTCACATAACTCTGGAATGGATTTTGACTGAATTGTGCCCCTTTTTGGACTTAGAATTTTGGTCAAACCTTTACGTGCAATAGGTGATGATGTGTGACTTTACCTAATGCTATAACTGTTCTGAAGTAGGCCCTGATAGGTGAGCTATATTGTCCTCGGACAACTCGTGTTATTCCTCAAATGTATGCTGTCATACTTCCAGATTGTGTTGTTTCATTCAGAAATATTCAATGAGGTAAATTCCCAAAGATTGATTCATGCTATTAGGTTTGACAAGATTTAATAGGTTTCCAATTTAAAATAGATTTGAGGAAATCATTGAAAACTTATTTCCCATATATAAATTCAATAAGTGCAGTAATCAAAAGTCTTTTTTAGTTGCTTGTCCAAGCAAGGTGACACAAAGGGGTCACATATGTGTCATTTATCATTCTATTCGTCAGAAAAAAGGAGTCACCTACCTGTGTCATGTATCAGTCTGTTTGGCAGAACAAAGGGGTCACGTATCTGTGTTATATATCAAAAACATATAGAGCAATTTTTCCTTTTGCAATCATACTTTGATTTACAGAGATTTTCTTTTTATGGATTTTCTGAATAGTGTAATCTTAAATTAAAAGCTTTATGGGAAAACAGGAAATAACACAAAATAAACTATTTCTCATTTCTCTTTATTGATATTACATAGGGATGGGAATGAATACTGAAAACAATATTTGAATATTCGTTTTACTTATTCGAATTAAAAATCGATATCTGAATTTAGGCTTAACTGAATACTGGTCCATTTCCTCTTTCCAAATAATGGCGATTTTCCAAGTATAAGTAGAAGCTATTGTTTACGTTTATATTGCATGTTTTCAACTGACATTACACTCTCTTTTTTCTCAACAGATATATTTGAATTTCAAGTTGATAAACCGAGTAGCAATGTTTTCATTCAACTGTCGCTTGTTTACCGAATTTAATATAGTTGCACTTTTAATGAAATTCATAAGAAAAATAAGTATTATTTTCCCTTATAAACCTTTGTGAGGTGATGTTTGATTCTTATTAGACTGTAGTATAAGAAAGCTTTCATATTTTAATTATTTAATTAAAATAGTTTTTCCTTGCTCGGTAGGTACCGATTAAGGAAAAGCAAGACATAACGGTAACTAAATTATACCTCTTTAAAGATTGGTGTCAAATACAAATATTGTGGGGATAAAATGTACACAAGTCAAATGTTATAAAAGATAACTCAGTTCATTGAAGCACAGCTACACACTGAATGTGTTTATCTAGTGTTAAAGCATTATATTTGAAATGTTTCCTTAAATTGACACAACATTGACGCCTCGAGCTATGGACAATAAAGGGAACCACTACTGTCCCATTTGAATTATCTAGTGCAAAGCGTCAGGGAATGGAACATATTCTGTTATTTTGATGGCTCGAGCGCTAGGCGCCAAGAAAGGGAACATCTATTGTTCTTTTTCAAGTAACGAGCGCTAGGCGCCAACGAAAGGATCCACTTCTGTCCCATTTGCGTCTCAAGCTCTATTCGCTAAAGAAGGGAACCACTTCTGTTTCAATTGACGTCTAGCGACATGCGCCAAGAAAAGGAAGCACTACTGACCTATTTGACGTCTCGAGCTCTAGGTGCCAAGAAAGGGAACCATTTCTGTTCTAATTTACGTCTAGCGCTAGACGCCAGGATAATGAACCACTGCTGACCTATTTGACTGTCTCGAGCGATAGGCGTCAGGGAGAGGAACTACTTATGTCCTATTTTATTATCGAGCTATACGCGCCAAAAAACTAATACTGTCCTATGTTTTAGTATCGAGCTCTCAGCTCCAAGAAAGGAAACAACTACTGTTCTTTTCGACATCTCGAACGCTTTGCGCCTATAAAGGGAACCACTTATGTCGTATTCAATGTATAGAGATCTACGCTCCAAGGAAAGGAACCAATTCTGTCCTATAATTAGCATCACCACGTTGCCTTTCTATATAGTATTACAGTCAGGGTTTGTTTATTTGCATGGTTAACAATAATAATGTCAGTGCTATTTTGGTACAGGATTGATACTATGATTGAGATAGTATGAATTAAAAAGTAGAACAAAAAAAGAAACAATCTTAAACAAAAAAAGTGAAAGAAGGAGATTTTATGTTTTTAGTATCGAGCTTTAAGCTCCAATGAAGGGAACCAACAATTCCCTTTATGACGTATAGGTCGATAGTTGCCAAGAAAGGAAACCCCTTCAGTCTTATTTTTATTATCTAACTCTACGTCCCAAAGAAGAAAACCACTACTGTCATTTTTGACGTCGCCATCGCCAGGCGAGAAGATGGGGAACCACTATTGTCCTTTATTTATTATCGAGCTCTAAGCTCCAAGGAAAGGAACCACAGATGTCCCTTTTGACGTCTCGTGCACTAGGCTCCAAGGAAGGGAACCACTACTGTCCTATTTTTATAATCAGCCTCTACGCTCCAAGGAAGTCCTATTTTTATTATCGAGCTCTACGCTCCAAGCAAGGGAACCACGACTGTCCTATTTTTATTATCGAACTCTACGCTCCAAGCAAGGGAACCACTACTGTCCTATATTTATTATCGAGCTCTACGCTCCAAGCAAGGGAACCACTACTGTCCTATTTTCATTATCGAGCTTTACGCTCCAAGAAAAGGAACCACTACTGTCCCATGTTTATCATAGAGCTATACGCTGCAAGAAAGTGAACCACTGCTGTCCTTTTTTATGCTTGAGCTCTAAGCTCCAATGAAGGTAACCGCTTCTGTCATTTTAACATCTCGAGCTTTATGCTCAAAGGAAAGCAAATACTCATGTCCCTTTTTTATTCCCGAGGTTAAGCTACTACTTTTCTTTTTGACGTCTCGAGCAATAGGTGCAAAGAAAGGGAACCACTACAACCATCCTTTTGTCATTCTAGAGCTCTAAGCCACTATTCTTCATCGTCTCGAGCACTTGGTGCCAAGAAAGGGAACCACTACTGTTCTTTCTGTATTATCGAGCTCTAAACTCAAAGGAAGGGAACCACTACTGCCCGTTTCACTTCTCGCGCTGGGCGCCAAGAAAAGGAACAACTACTGTCCTATTAGATTAATCTAGCTAGACGCTCCAAGAAAGGGAACCACTACTGTCCTATGTTATATGGATCGAGCTCTACGTTCCAAGACAAGGAACCGCTAACGTCATATGAAATATCTCGAGCTCCATGCACCAGAGAAGGTAATCTACTACTCAGTAAAGGAGGGGACAAGGAAATAAAATAAGAGAACGCTAAATTGTTATACAATGTCTTTATACTTAATCATAGAAGCATCTAACGCAATATTTTAAATATAACAGTAATTCAAAAAGAGATATTGCTTATAAATAGCAATGTTTCTTTTAAAATTATGTTTCGTATACTCTAACAATATTAGACATTGACGATTTGCATCAGATGAATTCAATTTAGAAGAAAACAGCATACATGTATATATGTATTAGCTTATGCATAAAACCATCTCTCACAATTTATAAAAAAAACAATGTCAAATTTTTTAAAATGTAATTCTGTTGAATACAAATTTCTTCTTAGGAGTCTCTTGGATAACTGTTTGTGGATCAAGAGAAGATTCAAACTTTCTCTTTCTGAGCTCGAGCCGTTTCTCCTGGGATGTTTTCTTATTATCTTTGCTGGGAGTTATTCCTCCAAAACCTTTAGGACCTACAAAACTGTTGGACATGCCAACATTTTTACTCCGTCCTCCTGTTGCTGGTTTGAATATTTTTCTATTTGTGTCGTTAATTTTGATTTTTACCATCTTGCTCACTGGTTTCATATGTGCGTGTACGTCAGGAGCGTTGGTAGATTGTAGTCTAGCCCGGGAAAAGTCTCTCTTTGTTAAGTTACTAGGTTCAATGTCTTCAGAAACTCTTTGCTCATTTGTAGAAAATGTTGTTCTTCCAGATTGTTCTTGTTGTCTTTTTTCCACAGATTTCTTGTCTGGGTTTAAACACATAACTCGGTTGGATGACAATGGAGCAGGAGTATACACTGACTTAATGGGTGGTCGTGAAAATGGGGTTGAAGCCTTAGGTTTTGTTTTTCTGTCATCAGTACAAGCTCTTGATACAGGCTCCGCTCTCAAACACAGTCTCTGATTGTCTTCGATTGATTCCGTATTTACCAAAGTTTTCTTTGGTATATCTAATTCCTTACTAACCCCATGCTGGTTAAGTTTACCATTGCTTGGAATACGTCCAATCTTCTTTTCTGTAATTTCTCTCATTAGCTTGACAAATGCATTTATGCCAGATTTAGATTTTAGATTTAAATCTTGACTACCAGGTGCTGCATTTTTAGCTGTTGGCCTTGTCTTTGTCTGGAATATACTAACCTGGGCATCAAGATTCTCATATTGTCGCCCACCGCAGTTGATTGTAGCAGTAAAAGACGATCTCATTACTGGGTTGGTGTACATCAAAGGTTGCTTTCCAATGAATAACGAGTCATCCACTTCAATTCTTTTACAGAGATTTCTTTTCTCGTCAGAAGTCTTTGTTCCAACAGTCGGTACATCAACTGCAGATGGGGTTTCAATATGTTTCTCTTCTGATTGTGTTGCTACAGAGGCACTTTCATCATCTCTATTACACAAAGTAGACACACTCTTGTTGGTGTTCTCACTAGGTGCTGTAGCATAATGTTCTACCTTTCGATCTTCCACAAGGTTTATTTCAACGTTATCAGCTTTGAGTAATTTTGTACAAGGATATATGTACTCTTTGTACTTTACAGACACTTTATCAACTTCCATGTGTTTCTCACTAGATTCTTTTTCAGTTACAATTACTGGAATAATTTCATTATTGTTAAAAGGATGTGCCTCAGTCTCAGCTAAAACTTGAACACTGGTTGAGTATTCATCTGATGGCGTCATACCTTTTGCAGTTGGTGTTTCTTCAATTCCCAGCAGTATGTTAATGGCGGACTCTGACAGAGACAGGTCTGTAAAGAAATATTGTTCTACCATTAGACACATTTAAAACTATAGTACGTTTATGAGTTTCTTATATATGATAAAAAAAAAGTATGGTCCTTAAGAGAGTTATGTGCTTTCAGACCTTAATTATGCAACACTCTGAAGTATAATTTTGATACAGATTGTGGAATTTGTTCATCCTTTGGTTCAAATAGAGTATGTAACAAAGAAAAGACTGACCTTTAACATGATTTAATATTTTACTATCAGATTAAAATAGAATCATCAATAATACAATACACCCGAGGAAAGAAGGAAATAGACAGTTCGAAAGGGTTGAGCATATAGTTTTGGAGAAAACAGAATAGATGGATGGAAAATAAGAAGTTGCTCTTTGCTTGTAGATATAAATTCTCATTTTCTGAATGAGATTTTAAAAATGATCTACAGAGCTAAACACCTTCAACTAAACAGAAACGTATTATCGGACCTCTGAATTAGGTGTTTGTTATACGCTCGAAACTCTATATTCGAACCTGTTGTGTAGGTACTCAACAGTATTGTCTCATTAGGGAAATTGTTTTGAGAATTCAGTTTGAAAATTATAGAGATATAGTAAGGAAACGATTGGTTTTCTATTTCGGCCTCTGGTACTATACTAATTCTACTCACCAGCATAAGACAGATCATCATCAGAATCTGATCCAAGTAGATAATGTTCTTCATCTTCATCTAGCTCACTGTTTATTAAGTGATTAGTTTCTTTATGTCCCTCTGATACTGTGACTGGATTCATACCAGGATATTCCTGTTCTAACACAGTGTTAATTGAGGCTGAACATCTTTAAGCTCATCTGATACCGTGACTGGATTCACACCAGGATGTTCCTGTTCTAACACAGTGATTATTGATAGAAGGACCTCTTTAACTTCATCTGATACTGAGGATTGATTCACACCAGAATGTTCCTGTTCTAACACAGTGTTAATTGGTGGAGTAGTCGCACTATAATGTGTTCTTTCTTTATCAGTACCTCTCGTATTAAGTACACCCAGAAGTTGGTTGATGGCAGACTCAGAGAGATTCAAACCTGTTCAAATATAAATGACTCATGAATTAAAATTATTCGGAAAAATATTCCTTCTCAACATTCTTTTAAACGAAAATGACCAGGTTGCATAGTTTACATCAGCATTTACGATCCTCAATCCATTCGTAAATATTGGTTGACTTTACATTGGCTTATATTGAGCAAACTCTCCTGTCTTCTACACTATTACCTAAATTTGCAGTGTAAAAAGCCGTGTTTATATTTGTCCTGACATTCAAGAAAGTTGCTAATAATGAGCTATTCTTCAACCATTCAGAGATACTACATTCTGTTTTAGTTTTTTACTCAAAATAAATAAATTAATACATACTTCTGACGCATTAACGACCTTTAGAATGTTGTGCCATTGTATCATTTTAATTATTCCATTAATCAAAGTTATGAAGTCATATTTACATATTCTAGTTATAATATGAACTAATGTCTAATGGTACATTGTAGATACCTTACATGCATACATCTTGAAGTACTAACGTCTTATCAACTTTCTTTTTTAAATCATTTCCCTGATGCAAACAACTCTCGACGCCTCTGCCTTTTAAAAACAACACAGAAGACGTTTTTTTTGAGAGGAGAAAATGCTTATAAATAAGTAATTCTCATTGTTGAGCCTGTTTTGATAGTATATGAAAATTCTAATTTTCCAGATGCTGCAGTTTATTCCTCAGATCTTTTCAAAGCAAATGACTTAATATCTGTAGATATTTATAAATAGTTGCAAACATACAATTAACACATTTAACAGAGAAACGAAAATAACTAGTACCATTGTCAGCCTTGCTCTGTACATTAGAGTCAAGATCTACTACACTGGTCTCACTCTCCATCTCCCATTCTCTCATCAGTTTGAAATCACTCTCTGTTAGTCTAGACACAACACAGAAGACAGACATAGATAGAAATATATAGAATAGAAAGAAAGAAAGAAAGAGAAATAGTAATTTGTTTGAATGTTGTTTTGTGTCGCTTTCAACAATATAGCAGTTATAATATGGTGTTTCAGGACTACCGGTAGTATATATCCTGACACCGATGGACCAGGCGTGACGAAGCCCTTAGCGGCAAGGAGGGAAGCCATTGCTACCAAGTCATAGACCACACTCCTGTATGCCTCAACAAGGGATCACACCCAGATATCCCGACCCCATTGCGGGCATTCTCACACCTATACCACGAAGACGGTAGCTCACCCTAGATACACCGTACAACAAAGACAGATATAGATACAGAACACGACAGAAAGAAACGGAACACTTGTGCTTATTAATATTTTAACATCAAAGTGCGTTAAGCAGATTGAAATTATATATGGTTTAGGTATATTGACAAGATAACACGTCAATTGAATGGTTGAACTTGATACACATATTTTGTAGAATGCAGTGATAAGAAAAACTGCGGAAATAACAAGAACATAAATACGTCAATAACAGAACATAGTTACGTCAGTTATGCATACATGTACAAACAAATGTATACCTGACACGAAACTATATAAAACAATCGCTTTAGATGACCAACCAGAATCACCTATTAAAACTACATAACAAAGACTGAATTAACTTACGGAGTTATCCCAAATCCAAAGAGATCGTCATTGACTGAAATGCCTGTCTGAGTGTGTACAAGTGATACATCGGTGGATGTTTTTGGGTCATATTCGGGTAGAACAGTTGTCTGAACCAGATGGGTCACATGATCAACTGTGTTGTCACTTCCTGTGGTGTTCGTCATGCCAAGGTTCTGTCGGACAGCGGAAGAGAAATAGCTGGTGTCCATGTAAAACGGAACATCAGATCTTCTGTGTCGACGAAAGTACTCTCTTGGACGTTTGTATGGATGGTATCTTCTGTCACGGCGGACAAGATACAGATAGGTTTCTCCGGACAATACGCAATGGTACTTTGCTTGCCTGAAATTAGTTGCCATTATAGATCAGATTAAAAGGTTTCTTTTGACAATTAAACTCAAATTAGTTTGTGAGATTCAAGCTTTGAAAACATCCGCTGAAATTTCAATAGAAAGTATTGCATGGAAATGAGATGTTGTTCAATTTGAACAATTTCTTCTTTTCCACAGTGTTTTCGAATAACGTTGGTATCACTTGAACTGTTGATGATCATCCCAGTTCATTTTGGATGAAACGTGTTTTTTTTAACGCAATGGGAAAAGGAGAAAGCAATCGAATTAGTAATTACTACTTTTCGGAAAATGTCTTTAAAACACAACTAAAGCAAAGCAAAGGCATACTATATCATAGGCAAGTTATATGCGTAGGAGACACTCTAGATAATACACAGTAAACTTACTGTTTATATTTGATTTGTCAAACTGTCAACTAGGCATACTCATTCTTTCAAAGAAGATCACCGTGGTTTTAAATAACCTAATACCCAATGAAGTAATAATGATAGTGGGTCTTTCATTACTTTTTGTGAACAGTGCAAACCCTGATCAAGTGTCTACACTTCTAGTAATAATGCTAATAAATATGCATACCATTGACCTGGTTTTTACCCTACATGACCCAGTTTCGACCCTGACTCGGATTTGATGGAGATGAGACTCCGTAAGGACGAAAACACGCATAACCAATATCCTATAATGGCATCCGCAAAATAGTAACCAAGCAAAACTTACTGTTCGGACCACTCCCCCATAGATGACGCGGTGTAAGGAGCGATCTCGTCTGATATAGTCCGTGAATCCGGTATCTGCCTCTTTGAAACCATGACGAAGGCCATCAAAATTTGTCTATTTTCGGACATCTGTGGTGTTGACGCGAATTTATCATATCCTGCTGGTCTCTTGTAAGGATGGAATCGTTGATCTTCTCTGCTGGCTTCGATAAGACGTACGGCGATGTCTCTGAAATAGATATTCAGTTATTATTTCATTTGTCCAAGCACAACGAGTACCCTTAAGGTCACTCGCCTAGATGACGTCACATATATGACGTATTGTACCATTGTGACGTAGTAAGATGCTGGGATATTTCTTTACCGAATTAGTTTGTGCAGGTTAAAGCCTAGTGTATTTTGTGTATGATTTGTTTTCCTTAAGATTGTGTGGAATAAAACAGGACTACAATGGATTATAAGTATATATATAAGCTATGGAAGATACGCTACGTGAGTGTGTTTATTATTAAAATGTGGTTACTGTAACGTTTCATACTAGATCTACTGCTACTAGCAAATAGGTCCTTTCAATTCTTTGAGTCCTATTTATTAATCAGCCGTCCCGTGAACAAACCAACAGTATGGCCTCTGCGTTATGTATCGATCCAGATCAGCATGCACAGTCCGTACAAACTGATCCGGGGCGACACATTTTGTCTCGAGGGGGGGGGGGATAGGAATAGAGGTATCGAGAAATTATTCCTAAAACCATAGGATACGAAACGTGTCTGTCCGGGTAGTCGATAATTTTGGGGTTCTCGCGGGACGCCTCAAATGTTAAATTCACATTAATAATTTCATTTGCCAGTACAATAAACATTCATGACATAATATTAATAATGAGTAGATCTATGAATATTGGCAAAATTCAATAAGTCTATAGGACTCGGGATGCACACCAAAATAAAACACTGTTTAGTAGAATTGATATTCAAATAGATCTTATCTTAACTCAAACATTGGACGCTGTGCCCCTGGGGCGGAATTTGTCGGCCCGGAGCATTCTGCGCAGACAGTGCAGGCTGATCTGGTCGATACATTTCGCAGATGTCATAATGATGGTTTTCTCGCGGAACGGCTCAAATTAACATTTAACTTCCCTCGATCAGAAAGCCAATCAAACCTAAAAGCTTATTATTCTTTAAACAATATAAGTATACTAGAGTATCATTCATTAAAATTGTCAATGACTTAAAAAGTCACTTTTAATTTAATAGCGGGTAGTTGTGTTAGATATTTATGTGTTGCTAAATGCATACTTTCAGTTTTTGAAACATCGGTACCATTGTATCATGTGTAATGGACACTGACCTCAGATAGTTTGTTCTGGTATATTTAGGAAGGCATTTGTTTCATTGTTATGATTTTAACATTGACTGCAGTTTTCTTGTATGTTGGGAAGGGTTTTATCGCCAGGTACCAGGTCTTTTTCTAGGCATGTCCCGGTCAGATATTCTGACCCTTTCCCGATGGCAAAACAACTTTAAAATCATGCTGAATTTTAAATTTGCTCATATAAACCCAATACTAGTCAGCGATAGATTTCCCCAGATAGAAGGCCAATCTTGTACCCTAATTGCAGAAATAAAAAGGCCTGATAATCAGTTTTAGACTAAGCACTCTTTTATTTAATATATATATTAAAATTTATTTTACTTTTTCACTTGTCAAAGCATTGAAATCTTCTGGAAATCTAGAAAAAAAACATTGACTGTCTGCTAAACGCCTTGAATCATTTTGTGACAAATTTTGTAAGAAACTATAGATCTACCAAACAACTTTTGCCAATGCTTTATGCTGAAACATATTTTGAAAGATGAAAAATGTTCATTTTGAGCATTGCTCAATCGAATCGATAAGAAAATATATCGTTTCACCATTAAAACTGTAAACGCAATGGGAACAGTGTTAAAACATTATGACAAGTATTTTAATCCTAACTTAGACATTAAAGTCCGATTTTTAACAACAAAATTAAATTAAAGTCAAACTCAGTTTATATTTACCTTTGTTCAGACATGTTTTCGTGCGCTTTTAAGGAATAGTTTGTGAATTATATAAATCTTTCGTGAGAGCGTATAAAAGCGTGGCAACTTTGATAAACATCAAAATGGCTACTGACGTATCTCTCTAGTAACGACGTTAAAATGACGTAAGAACATGCATTTTACCCGCCATAATTGTGCTAATAATAGACTGACAATGACGTCATTTCATTGTTGTATACAACTGTAGATGAATGTAACCCTATGGCAACAAAAACAAGATGGAGGACATTCTGTTATGTTTCGATCCTAGGAAATAAAGATGTAGATGTAGTTGATCAAACTGAATTATAGGTTGATCCAGTTGCTCTCAAATAATACCTAACTAAATTGTCAGATTCGAATGAGTTTAAGAAAGAATAAACAATGCATCTTATATCTTAAGTGATAAAACAGACATACATAAAGAGAGAGAGAGACAAACAGACTGAAATGCAAACGTACAACAGAGAGAGAGGGAGGAGAGAGAGAGACAGACAGACAGACAGACATACATATAGAGAGAGAGACAGACATACATACATACAGACAGACAGACAAACATACACAAAGACAGACAGAAACAGATACAGAGTGACAGAAAGGGAGATATACAGACACACTGAAAGACAGACACACATACTGAAAGATATATAGGAGGAAGAGACAGACAGACATACATACATATAGAAAGATAGACAGACCGTGACAGGCTGTTCTGACACAGAGAGAGAGTGGCTATAAAGAGGGGCGAGAGGGATGGAGGGAGAGAGACAGAGGCAGAGAGAGGAAGAGACATAGAGGGGGAGAGGGAGGGGTGGAGAGAGAGAGACAGAAACATT
>JAUELF010250956.1:0-11885 GCA_031471495.1 Clinocardium nuttallii
CCCCATGTATCTAGTTAATTAAACGCTCCACTGTTTGTTACATCCCCCGCATTTCAGTACTTCAGTACTTTGATTTAAATATATGATAACAACCAGCGACCTCCCGAACCAGAAGCGGACGCTCTTCCACTACACCATCGGGTCGGTTGTGGATCTAATAGGGGCTTTACTTCTAATTTTATATCAGAAAATACATTAAGGAATATTTATCATATTTACGGAGAGTGAAGATTGTTATCATAATTTGCTCAGACGTGCCTGAAACTTCACTGAAGACCCAAAAACCGCTGGCCCTGGGTCACAAATAGAATAACAAGCCGGTAGGCGACATGGGATTCGATTTGGTGATTTTCGCCTTTGCATCGTTTGTAAACTTCCGGCTCTAGCTCGGAAACCTGATGTCGGAGGTCAATCACATAAAAACCTTGGTGTATCTCTTGAATAGCTCTATGATATAGTGCAATAAATAAAAGCGGCGATTGAAGAAAAATGCGTCTTTAAAAAGACTACCATTTGGCTACCAAAGGCTACCATCTGGAAACAAATGCCTAAATCAAAAATCGCTACAGATAAGTTCCTTCTAAGTATCGCGAAGTATCTTTAATCGGAGTCTCAGCTCTCCTAATTCCAAACTGTAGGAGAAGACAAGAAAAATGGTTTTGGTTCTTAAAACGCGGTTTTTTAATAGCTGCATAGCAACGGCTATCTTTGAAAGACCTAAATAAAAAATCGTTACCGATACGTTTTTTCTAAATATCTCGAAGTATCTATAACCGAAGTGTCATCAGCTCTTCAAATTCAAAACTGTAGGAGAAGATAGAAAAAAAGTTTGGGTTCTTAAATGGGTTCTTTTTTTGCTAGCTGCATAGCAACGGCTATCTTTGAAATGCTACCATTTGGAAACAAAGGCCTAAATCAAAAATCGTAACGGATACGTTTTTTAAATATGTCGAAGTAGCTATAACCAAAGTTTCGGCTCGCCACATCCAAACAATTTGATTCGCAATTGAACCCTACTAGTAATTTGCTTCGCAAATAAAACCGGACTAAATCTCCGTCCCTAGTCAGATGATTAAATAAGGAGAAGCAAAGTTAATTTCCCCAACAATGTCTCACGTATTACTCAATCAAACCATGTGTTAGGAATCTAAAAAGAATCGTCTCACATATGGTTGGAGTGTCAAATAACGACTTTAGAGCAAGATAAATGCCCCTTATCTAGAGCTCTCTCTGGTGTTTCGAACATGCACATACATACACCTATACTCGAGTGCATTATTCCGACCAATATGTTTACGTATCCGGTAAACTGATGTTCATAATAGAAAAACCTTAAAGTGTGTTCGTCAAATATTTTCTGACAAGTCTAATATCCGGTTTTTGTCCACAGATCAAGCAACGGGTTGCGATGAAGCCGCAGTTAAGCAGTGTATATCCAGCACAATCGGCTCGTTCAACTTTTACGGTATACCACCTTCGGCTAATTTATCGTTAGTTTGCAGGTAAGTCATCAACCCTGCTAACCATAAACATGTTATGAGCCTGTCAGTGTGAAAAGGTACACGTTCGCATTGCTGTACAGTGTGGGTACTTACAGAACACATGTGTATACGCAAGTTGACGATCTGGAACACACGATTTACTAAAGCCACCTTGTACCTTTTCCGATAGATTAGCTCGATATATTCTGTAACATCTAATGCGAGAACAAGCCATGCAACAACAGAAACATGTTTCGCAAAAGCTAGTTTCAATGATGTTCAGTGATATCCAACTTCGTTTCGTTTCAGAACATAATGGGATTCACGTTTAACTCTTTCAGCACCAAAGGCAGTATTGAGATGTTTGCAAACAATACAGATATAGATGAATCAACTCGTAACGAGCTGTCTCACCTGAAATCAGCATTGTTCGCCTTTTAGTTATGAAAATATTCCAAACTCTTATTACAAGAGAAATTGAGACACCCGATTTTGAATTTAAAGAGACTACTTTAAACAATATGGCTCTGGAAGTATTAACGGTTAATGTTAGGGTCAGGTGAACTTGGTGGCTAGTTACTTGTATCTAGTATCGTTTATCATCCAGAATATAGTATCGTTTATCATAAACGATACTGGCAACCATATTCTAGTTTGTTTATCATAAACGATACTGGCAACCAGACACTCGTGTTGTTCAAGAAACTAGATATATAACTTTTAATTTCTTCGACTAGTATGCACACAGACCCTTAGCTATACGTATCTAGCCTTAACAATGGGGTATTTAAGTAAAAGTTGGATTTTTAACGGGTTTAAATGCTAATCTATAATGTTGGAAAAAACGTTTTAAATCCAACTAGTTGAAGAAATTAAAAGTTTATGATAAACCATACTAGATACTAGACACTACCTCCCCCCTAATTAATTTTAGTTCATATTGAACGCAACACATTATTTATCTTCGCTGTTTTCTAGTTGCTTGAACACGGTACGCATTTCACTAACGCGTACCGCTGAAATTGCGCAAATATTCGCCAATCTCGTAAATTTCACATGTCGCCTATGTTGCACATACGTAATATAATATGCACAGGGTATATTTAACCCTTTTCCACATACACAAAATCTGAAGCAGACGAACTTGAAAACATAGTGACACAAATCAGAAAAACCTTCATTAAATATAGCTTAATTGTTAAATAGAGTTGAAAACATTTTGGCTAAAGGAGCATTTTCACCTATAGCGACAATATTTGCAAAGCCGTCTGCTGCTATTACGTCAAAATGCGTCAGAAGGTGTGAACGGGCTAAGTCATCACATGCAATGTTTACAGACAGAGCTGCACTCAAAGATGAAAACCTACTATAAAATGACAAGGTTGCACGTTCCTGTCTTTTTATCTTCACGAGTCTCAAATATCCGCTTCTCTTGTTTACTGGAGTATTTATACATATTTACATGTAATACTAGATACAGCATTTACATAATTTGCGTTTATTTATAATTCTTTCTTTCTTTGCTCGCGAAACCAGCTTTCAGCTGATATTAATCTAGTTAGATATCTTGTCCATGATGACTTAACAAGTAATCGTACATCCTAGAGGTAAAACATACTTAAAACGGGACTCGAATCCATGACCTTAAACGATTTACGACCGCAACACTGTCCTTTACATTGCTTGTACTAACTGATTTATCCTGACTAGTAGAATAGTTCATTAAGAAGGTCTTAACATGTGTGTTAGTTTCTGAACCACAGATAGAGTGAAACCGTATTTACAAGCAATATACATGTTGGACTAAATATAAATTCGAACTTGTTGAATGTTAACCCTTTCAATGCTGATATTTTATAATAGACTTTTCCGGATTTGCGTATGGAAAAGTTTATAGTTTGAATATAAAAATGTTGCAATGCTGAAGACGGGCATACATAACTTTATTGGGTCAGTCTACGAGGTAACCTCACTACCAGCAAACAATTGGTTACGACGTTGCTTCGCAATAAAAGCATATATTTCTATTTTAAAACCCTATATTTAGCTACGATTTAATCTCTTTTAAAAGAATTCTAGGTAAATTTAGCATACTTAGTTTGAGTACTCATGTTTAAAGAATACTTAAATGTACTTTCAGCAAGATTCGAGATTTTAAGACGTGCTCACAACGACTAAGAGACAATTGTCCTGGAAAAAGGTTGCCTGATCCAATAAGCCGTTATTTATATGCAATCGCATCTACAATGTGCGGCATTTTTTTACAAGGTAAGTTATACAAATATAGCTACTACACAGGTAAACTCACCCTTTAGAGGGAAATGTAGTATGGCAATGGTACGGGCGATTTGAACTAAATTTTTAACACGCTTTGTCGAAGAATGAGGAAGAATTTTCTTCTCACCCGGTCGTACGATTCAGGACAATTAGCGACCAATGTGAGACAATAGAAAGCAGTGATTGTCCACCATGACATGCTATGAACCTTGTGATTTTCCCTGCTACAGATGATACGCAGACTTAACAGGACCTTACCTGGATGTCTTCCCACCATGTAGGCGTAACGGAAGTCTCTGGTACAGTTTGAAGAATAAGGAAAACATTTCTCTCACGATTCAGGACAATTAATGATCAATGTAAGATAACAGGATGCAGTGATTGTTCTCTTTGCCCCTATTGATTTACCCTGCTGTAGGCGGCGTAACGAAAGTCACTTGAACTTTTTTTTTCTATCAGTCTTAATTGTATCTCCATTCCGTTCATTTTCAATTATATTGTATTTTTGTAATGTTCAATATTGAAGGAAATAAAGATTATATAAATAAAAAAAGATTTTATGACGCCGTCTAATTTGTAATTACTCTCACTGCATGCTTCATAATGCTTTACCCACTTCTCGCACCAATGTTATTGAACATATTTCAAAGAATGACTGATAAATAGTACAATTCCGGAAAATTTAGGTTAAAAGACTGGCTTTTTTTCTTAGCCACCTAATGTCGCTGTTTATATATTCAAAACATCAAGTATTTGTTTAAACTCTCTTTCCAGATGTAGTAGCAAATGCCAACTGCTGGGATATGCCTGATGTTCAAAATCGATTTAAATCCTGCGCTACATCTACACCATTTTTTACTTGCAGGTATATAAAGTTAGTCGATTGATTTGGCTTTAATGATATTTGAGATATGCATACAGCTTTATTATATCGTTGACTCTTGGGTGAAGGGTGAATATTGAGCTTGTATATATTTGATGAGCCATTCCACTAGAAAACAAACATTATGGACGCTGCGTAATGTATCGACCCATATCAGCCTGCGCAGCCCACGCAGGCTAATCCGGACCGACACATTCCGTCGCGGGGGATAGGGGAATAGAGTAATAATTCCTGAAACAGAAAATCCACAGAACGCGAAAAGTGTCTGTCTGGATTAGCCTGCGCGGCATGCTCAGGCTGATCCGGGTCGATACTTAACGCAGAATCCACAATGTTGGTTTTCTCGCGGTATGGCTAAATGTTTTGCGACTATATCTAATGTTTCTTTTTACAGTGACAGCAAAAAGGTAACTAGATGTATGGAAGATGCGGTTGAATCCAACTGTGGACAAGAGCAAGCCACTCTACTGGCAAATATCATTCAGCAAACATCAGAGGCACTGTTTTACCCTGCGACATGTGGTATGAAATGAATAATAACTCCTTTACACGTTTAATGATCTTGTTGAATCTGCAACCATTGACTCATGTGAACCTGTATAAACACACTGACTCACCTGAGCCTTCTCCTCCATGTACCTACATTTTAAAAACCATATACCATAATTGTAACACAAAACCTTTAATACTCTGCTATTTTTAAAATATGAAATACAATCATGGAATACAACACTTTTGTCTTTAATTCAGTCGTATACAACGATTGAATGGAGATTAACGCCGTTTAAAACGGTAGCTCAGTTATATAACTGTTGCCTATTCGCACATACTATGTATGCACTACCATAGACAGCTTTCAGCTTAAACGATTTTATCAAGTTTGACCCACCAGACATCTGAACAGACTCTATACTATAAGCTGTTCGACTCATCATCTTAAATTTCCTGGAAGTGACCTTGCATAGCTTAAAATCCCCTTTAAAGATTCAACATTGAAAATGTTAAATTCGGGCGCATTGCGAAGGGTAAAGACAGGCCATAAGGGTATCCAAAGATAGGCTGTGTGTGCCAAAAGATAGGTTATGAGTATAAAGAGATAGGTCGTGTATATCAAGATAAAGGTTCTGTGTATCCAAAGATAGGCTGTATTTATTCAGAGATAGGTTGAAAGAGAGGTTGTGTATATCCAAATATAGGTTGTGTGTGTCTAGAGATAGGTTGTGTGTATCCAAATATAGGTTGTGTGTGTGTTCAAAGATAGGTTGTGTGTATCAACATATAGGTTGTGTGTGTGTTCAAAGATAGGTTGTATGTATCCAAAGATAGGTTGTGTGTATCAACATATAGGTTGTGTGTGTGTTCAAAGATAGGTTGTGTGTATCCAAAGATAGGTTGTATGTATCCAAAGATAGGTTGTGTGTATCCAAAGATTGCTTGAGTGTATCCAAATATAGGTTGTGTGTGTCCAGAGATAGGTTGTGTTTGTCCGGAGATATGTTGTGTGTACCCAAAGGTAGGCTTTGTGTATCCAAAGATAGATTGTGTGTATTCAAAGATAGGTTGTGCGTGTCCAGAGATAGGTTGTGTGTATCCTGAGATAGGTTTGTGTATCCAAAGATAGGTTGTGTGTATCCAAAGATAGCTTGAGTGTATCCAAATATAGGTAGTGTGTGTCCAGAGATATGTTGTGTTTGTTCGGAGATATGTTGTGTGTACCCAAAGGTAGGCTTTGTGCATCCAAAGAGATATTGTGTGCATCCAAAGATATGTTGTGTGTGTCCAGAGATAGGTTGTGTGTATTCTGAGATAGGTTTGTGTATCCAAAGATAGGTTGTGTGTATCCAAAGATAGGTTGTGTGTATCCAAAGATAGGTTGTGTGAGTCCAGAGATAGGTTGTGTGTACAGAGAGATAGGTTTGTGTATCCAAAGATAGGTTGTGTGTAACCAAAAATATCCTGTGTATATCCAAATTAGGTTGTGTGTGTCCAGAGATAGGTTGTGAGTATCCAAAGATAGGCTGTGTGTATCCAGATATAGGTTGTGTATATCCAAAACTAGGTTGTGTGGGCAGATATAAGTTGTGTGTGTCCAGAGATATGTTGTGTGTATCCAGATATAGGTTTGTGTATCCAAAGAAAGGATGTGTGTATCAAATGATAGGCTGTGCGTATCTAAAGAAAGGCTAGGTAGTGTGAGTCCGGAGATAGGTTTGTGTATCCAAAGATAGGCTGTGTGTATATAAAGATGGGTTGTGTGTATCTAAGGATAGGATGTGTGTATCCAAAAATAGGTTGTGTGTATCCAATGTTAGGTTGTGTGTGTCAAGCGATAGGTTTTGTGTATCCAAAACTAGGTAGTGTGTGTCCGGAGATAGGCTGTGTCTTCCAGAGATAGGCTGTGTCTTCCAGAGATAGGTTGTGTCTGTCCAGAGATAGGTTATGTGTATCCGAAGAAAGGCTGTGTGAATTCAAAGATAGCTTGTGTGTATCAACAGATAGGCAGTGTGTGTCCAAATATAGAATGTGTGTATCCAAAGATCGGTTGTGGGTGTCCAAAGATAGGTTATGTGCATCCAAAGATAGAATATGTGTACCCAAAGATAGACTATGTGTACCTAAATATATGATGTGTGTGTCCAAAGATAGGTTGTGTGTATCCAAAGATTGCTTGAGTGTATCCAAATATAGGTTGTGTGTGTCCAGAAATAGGTTGTGTTTGTCCGGAGATATGTTGTGTGTACCCAAAGGTAGGATTTGTGTATCCAGAGATAGGCTGTGTGAATAAAAACAATGGGATGTGTGTATCCAGAGATAGGTTGTGTGTATCCAAATATAGTTGATGTGTATCCAAATATATTTGATGTGTATCCAAATAGTGGTTGTGTGTATCCAAAGATAGGTTGTGTGTATCCAAAGATAGGATGTGTGTTTATCCAGAGATAGATTGTTTCTGTCAAAAGATAGGCTGTGTGTATCCAAGGACTCGTCACCTCCTTCAGTATTCGCATGTCAAATAAGATGCCTGTTCGGCGTGTGCGTATCCGTTGTTTAAGTCCTGAGCAAATATCCAACAGACAAGCTAACATATCATCCTGATTGTAAATTTCCGAATAATAAAAACGTTAAACCCAATTAGAGCCAATCAACTATATGGTTTTGAGTGTCGATGAATGTTAAGCAGGTGCCTTTTGAAACAATCCGGCAAAATAAAAAGGCAATTTATACTGTTAATGTTGTAACACGTTTTCATATATAGTTTATATTGTTTTACCGTCTGTGCTTTATTTTCTTTTGCTCGTTGTGATTTTACAGAACTAGTGTTGAAAGCGGCATAATTCCACAATTATATGATGAAATTGTTTCTTTTGCAGGTACTGGGCACTTGAAGTCACAGTGTATGGTAGTACTTGCAGCGCTACTTGTGTTAAATCTGTTTTCAGAATACTCTAAACGTCTATAATTCGTTTAAGATATTACGCGATAGTTGTACAAATGGGTTGCGATGCATCTGCGAAAGATGAAAACATTTCGCTCTTTGCTTGCATGTAGTGTAGCGTAATGTACGCTTTCAATGACTAAAGGAGCATTTACTTAAAATACTTGGAATACCAATTTTGTTAACTCAATCGACGCGAAAAGCCATAAACTAGTCGACCAATTAAGACCAAGACAATCGCTGTGGTTTAGTTTGTCAACACTTTTTAATTTTCTCGGTAAATTTGTGAATGGAAAAAAGGGTTAACGCACACGTACAATGCCTTTTCTTTTGTAATGACCGACTAGGAGCTGTAAGATATTTCCGGTGTCATGTTGTTTTAATAGAATATACCCATTTTACAAATGCAGATGGTTGTATACACAACTACAGCCAACGAAGGTAATCAGAATGGCAATAAAATTGTCTATCGAGACATTTTGACACCTGCATCAAACGTCTTTTGAAAACATTTTAAAGCAAGGAGAAATTGTTAACAATGAACAGTTTCTTATTTTGCCGTAATATTTTCACTTTTATTTAATTTGCAGAGATATTTCATGTTTTCGCCATTATGCTTTCATTCGCTGTATGACGTAAAAGGTTGAAACTAAAACAGCGAAATGAGAAAACCTAAATGCATTAAATTAAATCGATGACTTTTGACAGAATGATTTGAATTAATTCAATTATTTTACTTTCCTTTTGATATATTTTCTTTATTTTAGCCTCGACATTTTCACAATCGTTTGCTGTGATGTGTTGTAAGGGGGACAGGGATGAACAGCTGACATAAGTGGTTATTGTTTCCATCTACACATGCCGGCGGGTCTTTGATTTACCTAGTTACACTGCGGAAATAATTCAGAAGGGCAATAAAATGAGTCATTTACGGGGGTGCAAATTAGAATTCATAAGCCACTTTTCATCTATGTTTAATTCTCGTCGGCACATTGCATTGGTGAACATATTTCGTCAAAATATAGAAAATCTCTTTATTTGAACGGAATCCCATTTAAACGAAAAGAGGTAAACATTGTGGCAAAAGGAGAAAGTCTTTAAAACAAGGTACAGTGTAACTAATAAGTTTCAACATAATATTATATTCATCCTTTATTGTACATGTATTGTAAATTTGGCAGGGATGGTGTAAGACTTTAGGCCTTCCTGTTCCATATACAATTCATTTAACCCTTTCCTACTGATATCCTTGTAATCAACAGACGACATTTGAAAACAAAACATAATGTCAAAAGGAGAAGCTCGTCATAATGAACAATTTCCCATTTCCCAATGTTTTGAATCTATTCTATAACCTAAAGTTTAACACTTATGAGAATTTGCCTAAATATCGTAAAAGTTGTTTTGCCACAATGTTGCCAAATCTATACAATAATTACACTTTCTTGAATATATATATTCTGCGATATGTGCATAGTTATAAATACAAATGAAAAACGTCCATGTGTATATATAAACAGACCTTTATTTTCCTTGCTAAGTGTTGAGACAATACTCGAGAAGAAACAAACTATTACACAGTATAATTTACCCTTAAATAATTTCTGTTTGTCAGAAAGTCACCAAACTGTATAATAAAATGTAAATTAAATCGGACTAAAATAAAACATACATTTTCAGAGTCTTCTTCCATGGATCAACCAGGGACGTATGTGGATTTCTTATAACAAATCAAATGGAGTCAAAACGAACAGAAATTAAACTAAAAGTAGATCTAGATATAAAAAACTAAAGTTTATAATACTTCTTAAATAATATGTTACCAAAATTTATTTATCCTCGCATGTTATCGATATTTTTAAACTGAAAATAGCATGAACCACTCATCACGAACGATTTCACGTCCTGCTTCGTCTTCAGACTCGCTGCTCGTTTCAGACAGTTTTACTTTCTCAAACTGGTATGGCCTGATTACTAAGGTACTTGATCGTTGCCTTTGTCATCTGTCTCACTTTAAATTGCTGAGTCATCACTGTTTTCTTCGAAAGAAGACGACGAACAGTATAACTCTTCATTTAAAGCTCCGTAATTTAACTCATCCGCCATTATTGATACCGAAACGATGCATCAAATCTACGCCATCACTATAAACCGATAATCAGTATGTTTTCACTTTTCGCACTCGGCTATTTCCGCGAAAGCGTAATTTTATTACACACAATTGATTTTTTTTCATACGAAAAAGCATCATTTTTTGTTGGTCTTACGTTATTATTCAGATATTATGTTTTTGATAGTCAATTTTTATTTTGTCTCTTGGTACTCTTTAAGTTAGATAAACATAATTATAATATATTTTTTTAGACACATCTTTCCATAACTCTACCAATACAAAGAAATTGGACGATAGTTACTGACGCTATTTCCACTTATTTAGAAAGGAGTTCTGTTCTAGTGATTTATTGAACAGTTTGCATAAAGGTTTTGAGATGCTATACATGGTATATTTAAAATCTAGTCATGAATCACAGCTTTATTAACATCTAAAGAGTTGATAATACCTTCAATATCAGCCACACAAATCTGAAAATTAAAATGACGACTTTCTGTTTAAGGGAGAAGATTAGTAAAAATGCATCCGTAACACATCTGTAGTGGAAATAGAAGTAAACTTTCTGCGTCTGTATTACGAAAAGGTTCTGAATTAATTTCCATGGTTTCAAATTTGGGATACAATCCGATTTTTTGTTGTTGCTGATAAGGCTACGAAAATGTTTTCAATACTTTTTGGGGTTTTCAAAACGATTGTAAGATTCTTCAATATTAATAAAGTATTTTTGCTTAGCAAATTTCTTTTAGTTGTTCACTTAATTTCTTGTAAGTTTCCCAGTCAACACGACGTCTGTGTTTTTTCTCTGTCACGTTGTCTACTTCCTATCATATTTCCGGTGTGGTATACTTCCCTCACAAAATTCTTCCACTAACACAATGTTTTCATACGTGAAAAATGTCTTGTCTCAAAAGCTGATTCGATTGGGGAAAATAAAATAAATTAATGTCGCAATAAAGAGTGTGTTCGCGCCTTTGTGATATTCAGGGAAGTTATAATATATATTCATTGTTTATCGCCTATAATTAAAAATATGATATGTGCTCAAAACAAGGTTGTGTGTGGCTGAACTGCGACTAGCGTTCACCTCCCGTGACAAAAACAAGGTTGTGTGTGGCTGAACTGCGACTAGCGTTCACCTCACGTGACAAAAACCAGGCACAGAAGCTAACTCTTTGCAACAGGCCAATTCCCGTAGCAACTCCGGTCTCGCACGGTCTCGGGACGTGACACACACAAGGCAAAAGTAGACTCGGTAGTTTTGCCTTGCAGCAGCGGCTAGAGCGCCCCACTTCCCTGACAATTCCAGGTTCACACGGTCTCGGGCCGTGACACATACAATGGAAAAGTAGCACTCGATGGTTTTGAATTGCAGCAGCGGCTGGAGCGCTCCTCTTCCGTGACAAACTCCGGGCTCATACGGTCTCGGGCCGTGACACATACATTGAACAAAGCCCCAATCTCTCAACTTATTCTACCAAGGGATTAACTACGTTTGAAAACATCGCATAGCTTATGAACATGCCACAGGGTTCATGACTTTTAAAGGGTCGTTTTATTCGTTTTTGACTCCCTTGACGACGACGTTTTCAAAGTGTCTACATTCAAAAAGTTTCTTTGAAAACATCTGATATTTAACTTGGCGATTGTGGATTATATATAATATTATGTGTTGTGAATTCATATCATAATATATGA
>JAUELF010250978.1:0-11885 GCA_031471495.1 Clinocardium nuttallii
TTCGCTACCCGCTGAGCTATTGGGAATCGATTACTTAACCGTACTCAACTCATTGTTAGCCACTGACCTATTGCGGCTCGGTTAACCGTGATGCACCGAGTCGCGATTCGAACTCAGGATCCCTTGATTGGTAGAACTCGTATTTACACACTGACCTGTTGCGGGTCAATTAACCGTACTCAACCCTTCGTTACCCACTAACCTATTGCGGCTCGATTAAACGTACTCAACTCTTCGTTACACACTGACCTATTGCGGCTCGATTAATCGTACTCAACTCATGGTTAGCCACTGACCTATGGCGGCTTGATTAACCGTACTGAACTCTTCTTTACATACTGACCTATTGGGGCTCGATAAACCGTACTCAACTCTTCGTTAACCACTGACCTATTGCGGCTCGATTAACCGGACTCAACTCTCGTTACTTACTGACCTATTGTGGCTCGATTATCCGTAATCAACACTTCGTTACCAACTGACCTATTGCGGCTCGATTAACCGTACTCAACCCTTCTTTACCCACTTACCTATTGCGGCGCGATTAACCGTACTCAACTCTTCGTTACCCACTGACCTAATGCGGCTCGATTAACCGTACTTCACTTGTCGCTATTAACTGATCTATTGCGGCTTGATCTACTTTACTCATTCGGTAGAATATAATAAGCGCTTATCGAAAATGGATCTATTTATGGCAACACTTTTCATATGACTGTATTGCATTATATCATTGTTTTTTAAAAGCTAGCAGATGTATACTTTTTCAATTGAGCCAGTGCATCAGAACAGGACAAAGTTGGTATTTCTGAACATTATAGGATCTGATCATCTTGGATATATGATTAATTTTATCAGAATCTACGCAAATTGACATAACTTTAAAAAAGCTTGTGTAAGTAACATGTTAATAATGTAGATCTTGGTCAGAATGTGCGGATTATCATGTTAATCTGGATGTACACGGTTCACAAAAGCCTTTATTGTACAGGTAAATATTGGGATGGGAAGTACACCTGGTGGATTTCAATTACGTCCATTGTCTCCGATACATGGTGGAACTAACAGTATACTCAGTATAGATGCCCAGCACGCCTCTCCCGTGTATGTAACAGCAATTGCGGAGAACCATGCCGGACTCGTTTATGTATACCACGCTGATCCCATAATGATGGACCACACTTCACCTGATATATATGATGTAACAGTATTAACAGACACAACGACAAGACTCAATTTGTCCATAGTTAAAACCAAATGGAACATTCGCGAGAACGAAAGTGGCGTTAAGGCTTGCTACTGTGCCATCGGTAAATTAACTCATTTTATTACATTACATGTACAACACATCTATACAAGACGACTTGAACAAATATCTAGGCCAAATTATTTAAAATGACTATACAGCATAGTGTTGGCAATCGACATATATGACATAATGTATTCATTCGAACACTCTAGTATTAAAGAGGGAATCAACGCCATAAACTAAGCCCACCAAATTATGTATAACATAGTACCTCAAGAAATATTCAAGTTTCTTTGAGGTTATCTTCGTATTCATGTAATTGTGTGTGTATAATGTAAGTAATCATTCAAATCTTACATTACATCGTTTTCAGTTCCAATCAGCTTATAACTTTATAGTAAAGATGTGAACTTTATGTTGATGTTTTTGTGCTAACTGCCCAAGTCTCCATGAAGCAGACGAGTGCTACGAGTGATACATGTTATTAGTAATATTAGCCGAAAACATGTTTAGCATAGATGTTAAATCAATAGCTTTAGACTAAACTAAAACTATTGGCTTTATTTATTTTGGTGGGGCTTACGTCGTCTTAAGCAGTTTTCATTATGTGACGGCGACAGTTCACTTATTCATGACCCGTTGGTAAACAAACTATATACTAGGCTATGCTTTGTTATAGGTTTTGCCAACTTGACCGTCGCCACTGGAAAAGACAACCGGGACGCTGCCCGTTCTAAATCTCCGACGCTTACCACTTATCAAATGCGAATGGCTAAAGAAAAACAACTACCATATATTCCTCTGTATCCGTTTCTATTACAGGAAATTCACAACACTCTACTAGCGTTGTTAAAACGTGGATGACCAACAGTCTGGTTTCATGTCAGTCACCTGAACTGGACATGCAACATGGCGTTACGATTTACGTGACAATAAGATGCGTGAATAATGTGGAACTCGCAACAGAAATTGTTTCCAAGCCTGTCGTTGTTGATCTCCATCCACCAAAGACAAGCAACGTCAAACTGTCGTTTGTTGAACTAGACGAAGTCCGTCCTCGTGTTGAAACATTCGTTTCAGAATCAGGTTCCACCTACATACAAACCAATGATACCCATGTACAGATCGAGTGGTCTGGGTTTTCAGATAAACATGTCATTGACCACTATGAGTACAGGCTTCTCAACGAAGATACGCCGGTGGTTGATTGGACAAGTTCTGGACTTAAAACGATGGCAATCTTCGCTGGTTATCATCTTGCCTCAGGAGATACATACACGGCAGAGGTGAAAGCATTTAATGGCAGATTTGTTAGTAAAGTTATGCGCGCTTTCCTCTTGATTTGTAAAGATCCACCAAAACTAACAGGTATGATAAATGCATGTTATTAATCGATAAACTACAACTATATTACTTCTTCAACCGCCATTTTCACTTCAGCTCCTAGCGCTAAATGATTATTAATAATTCATACACCAACGTGAGCCATTTTCAATCATAGAAAATCTACTCAGCGCTTAGCCAAATCCGACATAGCACTGTTTGCCAATAGGTCATAAAGCCTTTCTAGAACTCAGAAAAGAATAATGAATCGGAAAACAGCACTCACATTATCCTTTCAGTCATTGCAGTGCCAGGAGTGACAACAATTGTTTAACTATCATCTTGAGAGGCCATTGAGGTCCTTGGTCCATCGTTATCCTTTGAAATATAAATATATGTTACTAATGGATTGAATTAATGAGTAAATCAGTCAAACAACCTCTTCACTATCTGCCAATCACAGCAGATTTTGAGAATTATCTACCAAATTTAATATACATATGTATCTGTATGTATATGTATATAAATTCGTGTGTGTGTGTGTGTGTGTATATGACTATTCTGACACCTACCCGGATATCATTACGCTCAGTGTAATATATTCGCATCAACAGAAAACCAAACATTTGTAATTTTGTTTGTTCAATCAATAATTACCATCTGATATAGATCAATATGTATATCTAGTATGTAATTGTGTTGGTATACATATCTATATATGTATGGTAACCGCGCGGTTCGCTGACGGATGATGTACTATGTGTTGTAAATGTTCTTACTGGTCGACGGCCTTAAGACTAAACTATTTGTCATTGTAATTGTTATTTTCAATATGGGGTGGTAAAAGTGATGTAAATGGAACTTGAATAGATCTTCTTCATTATCAGTCAATTACAGAAGATTTCAAGAAATAGTATATGTTCTATTCCAGGTGGACCTGTGTTGACAACTCGATCAGGTGCTAACCTAAACATAGATTGGAGTGGCGTTTTCCAAACACCACACTCGGTCGGAATTACGTCATTGTACAGTCTGACTATTGGTTCCCGTCCTGGCTTTAATGACGTCATAGAGGAACACCGTATGTCTGTACAGTCACTTGTCATTTTAATTCCCAAAGCTACGATCATTTCGGAGGAAGTGAAAGAAATCTTCATAACAATAATCTGTTATCTAAACACGGGTATGGCACAGACGTATGAGACTAGTTATAGAATATAATAAACGACTTCAATATATATGAAGTAACACTTTGTGGTCGAAAATTAATATCCAGACATTTTGTAAATCTGCTTTATATATTCCAATTTTATGTTTTGATTCGCTGATTTATTGATGAAACTGATGCGTATGTTATTTCTGAATATTTAAAAGGTGTTAATAAATTCCGTTGGAAATAGTGTATACACGTCATTAAAGGTGTTAATAAATTCCGTAGGAAATAGTGTGCACACGTCGCGAATATTAAGTATTAAGTACCGGCATGAATGAAATGTGATTAGCATACGCGCACTACAACTCCTTTCATTGGTGACCTTTTGATTATCCGACATTTTGAAATTACTATTTACCCTTAATGTGGATAGGTGAAGATGGGTAAAGAAAATGTGAGAATACAGTCTTGTTAATTTGCCTTTTCAAAGTTTACATTAGTTACCTAGCTATCAATTTCTCGTTCAATCGAAATGCTTATATATTCTTAACTGTTTTCATTTTTTTTATCTGCACAAACATTTGATTATATTCATGTAACTTTAGAATTTATGATATTTTACTTCTGGATGTTGACACTTTTAATTACTATTTTGCCCAAACAAGCCATCACAAACATTAAAATATTTTACTTCGCGTTTTGTATATTTCTTCCGACAAACACACCTTATAAATGTTCTTGATTTATGATTCGATTTCTCACTGTATACGAAGGATCTGCCGAGTAAAGCAGCATCAATAACCGTCTCTTTGGTGTTTTACGCGGCTTTCAACATTGTTGTCAGTTTTATCACGTCGCTTCCTTGATAGGTTACCAGTAGTTATGGTCAATTCATCCTGACAACAGGTGTCTTATACAAAATAAATCTTCAGTATTTTGAGATGCAGCCTCGGTGGCGTGGTGATTGGTACGATTGTTTCGAGGATGGGATACCTTGGTTTTATTCTAATCTGGACATACCAAATCATTCACAAATAGAAGTACTTGCTTCTGTCCTGTTCTCGGCACTCTCCCGCATACAATCAATCTAAGCTAAAACAACTAAGCTGAAATGAAATTATAAATAATTCAAAACAGAGATATTTAAAGAGCAATTTCTTCATTTGCCGCAATGTGTTCAAAATTCGTCTACTTCAGAGGCACATTTCTTATCAAACTGTAACGTGTCAAATAAACACAAGATGTTTTCTATGCAATTAATAGTTCATAAATCCATGTGTAAAACCTCATACACAAAACATTAAAATCAATTTTCTTTGATTCAATTGAACAGTTAAGTGAAGAAAACGATAATACGTTTGTTGGTGTGTACTTTGGAAAGGTTTGGATGAGTTTAAATAGTTCCGATATGTATTTCAGACGCCCCTGTAACATTCAACTCTTGAAATTAAAATGAGAAATTGCTCATTATTAATACGTTTTTTGAATCAACTCTATTCAATGATCATAATTCCATTTATTCTGATTCACAATAGTTTTGTCTATACGTTTCTAATAAGTCCTCTGCTCAAGACTTTTGCCCGATGGTAAAACACTCTAGAATTTCAACAAATTTGCAGCAAACGACATTTAAATACTTTATGGAAAAAGAAGAATGTGCCCTTGTTGCTGAACTTTGGACAAACTAACAATGCACAGACTAGTTTATATAAAGTTTTTTCGCATTTTCTCAGAGGCCCAAATGTTAGCCAACCTGCAAACTAAACCAATATTTACATGCATGTTCCAGAATGGCGTTTTCGACGGCTTATGTTTTTTGGTTTATTACTGGGACTTCATTAATCTTAAATTGTTGATGTATGCACCACTTTCATTGCCCACCAGACAAGTTTGCAAATTATTTACACATCTAAGTATTAACATATAATACAATCCTATATTTATAGATTTAATATTAACTGTTAATTTTCAAAACAATACCATATTTGAATCGCACACTGTTTGCAAATAAGGACGGACAAGTCACAATAAAACACACAACAGTAAGTTTATGAGCACATCTTTAAATCGATGTTAATGATATGAGCCATCCTAATACATTTGTGTTTCACAATTTGTGAATTGATTAACCATTTTGCACTTTGCAGCAAATACATTTGAATATTGTGTGACAAAAGGATAATTTGCTTATAATAATCAATTTCTGCTTTTGATTTTTTTTAATCTCTACAATATGTAGTTCATGTAGAATTTGAAAACAGCTAAGTTCATGTATGACTTATAAGCATTTGTGCTTTTGTTGGTCCTCGAATTGTTTGTTTTCCCATTCTGGAATTCTGCGATCATTTATTAACAGAGAGTGTCATTGTTTACAAACTCGCCTGTTGCAGCAAAATTATTGTATGTGATAAAGGGTTAAAGGTGAATATACATGACAATAGAAGGGTAACACATATATATTTTTGTCAGAAGATGAGTATATGGTTATGTTACATACAAACAAACAGTGAAGGCTTTTGTTTGGTACTGTGTAGTTTTACCCTCTCCCTCAATGGAAACCATGTGGTAAAAGGAGGAATAGCAATTTCTATTTTCTTCCAAATGTATTCAGTTCTTTTTAATACATTCATGTATAGCGATTTACTATAGTTGTGTCTAAATGTGTTCAAAATCATCTGTTGAATATGTGTTGTATGTGGGAATGAGTTAACAGGAAAAGGTCAATAGAAAAGATTACAGAAACACTTACCCTTTTCTTTCTTTTGTTCGATTTACTTTCCAAGCTTAACTTGCTAAATTATAGAAGACATTGACGGACAATAATGTGTTTAGTGTTTATGATCATTGCTGACTTTTCCACAAGTTTTGATTTTATGTTGCTAGATGTGTGGGCGTCGCGACTTGTTAAGTATATGGAAACATAAACAACTTTTTTTAAAGAACTTTTAAAAGAATAGTTCACCCTTTCTCTGCCAAAGGCAATGGAATGTTTATGAAAACAATGCAAATGCAGGTGAGACAGCTTCATGAGTTGTCTCTCCTGAAATATGCATTTCTTGCCACCTAAACAGTTAATTCTACAAAACTTCCTGTTGGACAACAGATGGAGAACGTCCAATTTTCAAAAACGGAGAGTCGGCTTCTTGAAATTCGGCATTGAAAGGGTTGAGTACATTGACACGGAAGACAACGATATATAATTGTTATATCAATTCAAGTTCCGACATAGATAAGATTAATCCGAGAGTTGCCAGAAAAGACATTCAATTCTACAAATTTCATGTTGGACAACAAATGGAGAAGTCCAATTTTCAAAAATGGAGAATCGACAACTTGAGATTCGGCAGTGAAAGAGTTAAGTACATTGACCAGGAATGATTTCATATCAGGAAAAAAGCGAAACATCAGTTAGTACTTTCTTTGTTAAAAGATCCGCACCAGAAATTAGTTCGAGTTAAACGATGTATTCGATTTATCACACGTTCGAGTTAACCGGAGCACACTGTACTCAGTCATTTGAACATGTGCTTTTAAGGCAAGACTCGCATTAATATTATCTATGTCGGAACTTGAATATATATCGCTGTCTTCCTGGAATCAGGAAAATCATTTCAGCAAATAAGAGCCGCTTGTTCTGATTTCTTATCAGGAAAAAACATTTGATGAAAACGGCGCAGCAGCAGTATTAATTTCATAGACTGAATTAATTTTATTTCAAATATAAATTCAATAGGCCACATGACCCGTGAGTAGAACAAAATACACAAATTGACATTATAAGTGATATAGCAAGTGGAGCATTTTCCAGATGAGAAATCAGAACTTCTATTACTTTTTTTTCTTAATATGATTTTCATAACGAGATATCAGAACTACTGTAGCACTGTTTACCTATCAAGATATTTTATTTAATTCAGTCACTCGCTTGCGTTCGTAAAAAAACATGTAAGTTCCAATTCAAATATGAATGAATTTAGTGGTAACTGACCTGACTTAGGAAACGCCATGATATAATTGAACCATTGTTGAAAGCGGTACTAACCCTTTCCATCATAAACACGCATTACAATGCCACTGCAGCAGACATCCTTTTGAAAACATAGTTACAAAAGAAGAAATTGCTCAAAACGGGCAATTTATCCTTTTGGCATAATGTTTTCCTCTTTTAGTCATAGGTTGTCTATTAAATCATAAAGATTTTTGATTTCTTGACAACATATGTTCAAAACCGACTTCTGTACAAGTGTTGTATGAATGAAAGGGTTAAACACCAAGCAATCAATCTTCAGAAGTTCTTGGAACCATTTGAAATCCTTTTTTGAAAATGAAGCTATAATTCATAATTTCTCTTTAAACCAAAATGTTTACTATTCTTTGCAATATTTTAACTTTGTGTTATGAATAATCAAACGATTCGATAACATTAAATTATGCATATCTTCCAAAGTAGATGAATCTGAAATAGTATAATGTAAATATGATAACAAATGTCATCCATGAACAAAAAACAATTTCTGATCAATTATTCATTCCTCAAAATCTATGAAATCAGCATGTCATCATTCGCCATCACATACACTGATTATATATTGTTGTACTTGCATAACAATTAAAACACTTATCTAAATCCCCTCCCTCGTAGAGACGCATTCTAAATCCCCTCCCTCGTAGAGACGCATTCTAAATCCTCTCCCTCGTAGAGACGCATTTTGACGCATCTGCAGCAGACAACTTTTGATAAAACATTGTGGCTAAAGGAGAGCAAGTTTACCTTTAGCAAGAATATGTTCCACTAATACAGACATCCGCATATATTGTGTTGTCCTTACACACAATAAGACACGTATGTATATCATTTCCAACATACACACACATTTTAACATCTCTGCGGCAAACAACTTTTGAAACAATTTGTGAACAATTACTCCTTTTGCAAGAATATTTTCCACTCGTTTTAATAACAATTTCTACATTTGTGAAGATTTCCTATTGTTGTTGAATTGCCCTTTCACTCGTCTGTTGCAGATTTGTTGTATGTGGGAAATGTTCTTCTGAGTCTTACAAACCTATCATATACATTGTATGTTAAGATCGATGAAAATGTGTTTCTGAGTTGTAATATGTAAACCCACTAAAATAATTGATAGCATAAATTGTACTTTATACGTGAATACTAACCCATATACATTGTATGTTAAGATCACATGAAAATGTGTTTCTGAGTTGAAATATGTAAACCCACTAAAATAATTGATAGCATAAATTGTACTTTATACGTGAATACTAACCCAGTAATGTTAATGTCATGAACTGGCATTCCTTTCTAATTTTTGTCAGGTGGTCTACGGCTCTTTCTAGTTGTCACTGAGTTGCCTATTCCATACTCACGGGCAATATATTAAATGCTGGAAACGTTGTACTCTTTCAATGTTGAGTTACAGCAAAGGCTTTGAACAGTATTTGCAGGCTCTAAGGTGGTGAGCAAGATGTCTCAAATCAATAGTTCTTCGCCCATTACCGCCGCCGTTGTTCATGCCTTCAACTGTGTCTTTGTCTTCATATTAGTATGTTCTTTCTCTGCCTCTACGCGAACGCTCTTGACGTCTTGCCTGTCTACCTGTTTTTACAAACTTCATTTCATCTACGTTTCATAATTTAACTGATTGTTGACATGTTAATTGGAAGATTTTTTACAACCGGTAATTAGAAGGGGAAGTAACCCATGCTTTAATTTTAGAAAAGTTGTACCTCCGAGATAATGGTTCTTGGTGCCAATATTCTTATCTCGCAGATGATGCATGGTATGAATGATTATCCCTTTAATTAGTCAGATGACCCTGAAGAAAGTATGCACATACTGCTTCAATTTGTCCATGCATGTTGCACGTGATCAAGTCATGTCGACTGCGTAGAATACATTTTATTTTCTAATCATGTATACATAACATTTCTTTCGAGTTCTTTTTGTGGATAGGTGACGTCGAATCTAATCATTGTCCGTCTTATATGTCAACAAATTACCGCATTTTGATTTTTAGATAAGAACTATCTGGCGGTTCAAAAGAAACAAAAGTAAGTTACCTGGTAACAGTCCATTCATTGACATTATATACGATATGCAACTACCAAGACATCTCTTCGAAAACGAGATGGTGTTAAGAAACGGACAGCTGATATAGAAAGACAGATGGAAAGTAATTCAACGCAGATAATGCAAAACACTAGTCTAGATTCCAGTATCAAAATGATGAGTGACCTCTTATTTCCCCTACTATAGCAATTGGCTCTAACGAACCCCTTCAAAGGGAACATGATGAACTACCTCGAAGTTCGGTCTTCGGATGGCATGGTAAAATGCAAATAGGTGTATTAAATACATTTCAGCTTTTGTCTTCGAATATAATGAACTGACACTCAAACGTCCACCAGGACCTTTATCTCTCCTCCAAATACAGACGCAATTGGACGTATCTTCAGGCGGACGTCTGAAAACAGTATTGCAAAACAAGAATTTGCTCATAAGTGTTCATAATGTTTGCCAAGATCTTTTCAATATTGTCTTCTGTAAATATGAAGTGTGTCGATATGGCAACGTTTAAAACAAGTGACGTTAAGTATGATATGGTTTACTGAATAAGTGATTAAGATAAACAAATGTTTGGACATTATCGCTGCTCCATTGGGGACCTAATACAATGATCACATTTGCAAACAATGTAGATTCAGGTGAGATAGATCCTGGTATATGCATGGATTGCCACTAAGACATTAAACTTTACTAAATGTATTGTTGGACGAACAATTGAGTGGTCCAATTTTCAACTTGGAATAGTCGACTTTGTGAAATTTGTAAGGAAAAGAGTTGATCAATCCGTCGATTTGGAATCATTTGTATAAGACGTTAAGCGCACGGGTATATCAAAGTGTTGTTGACTACTTTTGATCCAGATATAGTTTATTCAACACTATGATCAGTTTGATCAATTGCTTTCAATAATTATTTTGCTTTCTATCTCTATTTATATTTTGCTGCCAAAGTTAATTAAAGGCTTTTTCAGTCGATGCAAATTCAGGTGACTAAAATATTTAAGCATTGTTGTTGGTTATACACTCATCAACACAAAATCTAATTTGTATTAAACAGTGAGTGGCTGTGTCTCCTACCTTGGTTGTTTGAGTGTTTGGGTTTTACGCCGTTTACAACATTATTTCAGTTATATAAAATTTATTTATGGTCGACCAAGCAACTAAAATTCATTTCCTGTCCTTAATATGGGTAATCGTGTACAGGAAACCTCTTGTAAGACGTACTGTTGAACTCAATATTCCTGTAAAGGTCGATACCGAAAAATGTCTTACGATAAAGAGGCGTTAATTACAATCATGGAATGCATTTCTGAGCCAAACCTGACCTGAACTATCTAACATTTTCGGTTCACACTAGTGAAGAAGTTCCTTTGGGTAGTGTAATGTTACATGTACTATACAACAATATCCAAACAGAAAGGATTTTTAGACCATTGGATTTTAAATTAAGTTAAATGAGTTTTGGTTCGGTCCGGTGTATTTCCTTCCGGCCAGTGTAATTTTGCAGGTAATATATAATAATTTCAAAACAATTTCGATTTTTAGACCAATGAAACTTTCAAAGTGTTTTGATTTTCGTTCAAAATTGTAGCATAAATAAGCATTTTCTCAAATAAAGCAGACTACTGCAGACTAATTTGAAAACAATACAACATCCATCAAATGTCATGTTATTACTGTACATATAATAAAAAACATTATGCCCCCCAAAAAATTACTTGTCGGATTTTCTGATTTTGCAATAATGTTATTTAAAGTTTTAAGTTACGTCTAAATTATCTTAATGTAATGAACTCCATGTATCATGTGCTAGATTTAAATCATCTACTCCTTGTATTGATAAACGTAGGTAACTGAAATAATTGATCGTTAAACCTGTAATATCAAAATGTTAGTGTTATCCTTTACTTCACGCTTCTTACGTGAATACCTAACTATACTGTTAATACTGAAAATCTGATAACATTTTGTTTTATAAAATAGCAAACAGCAATAAGCGTTTATGACATTACAACCATAATCATATGTTAGCTTGTACCGAATACTAATTGTTTATTCATCTAGTATTTCGGA
>JAUELF010250989.1:0-11884 GCA_031471495.1 Clinocardium nuttallii
AAAACCAGGAAACACATGAGTAGGTGAACTGGCCGCCGTGATATGACTGAGAAATTGTTAAACACGGCGTTAAACCCCAATCAATCAATTCAAAGTAGAATCCAACATAGTAGACTCTTTAAGAAATAAAGTAAATGAAGACCCTTCAAAACTAGTTGACAAACTAATGGGCATAACAAACAGCAGACATAATAAGGCCATGAAACATTGTATATCCCTGGAACATGAAGCAAAAAAATCATATCATAAAGTCATGAAAAAAAGAGAGCCATAATGGCCCTGGATCGCTCACCTGAGTTTTTGTCTTCACTTTAGCCATGTAAGCCCCGTCCTCTGGCGGCCATAGTTTCCGACAAATAAACTTGGCTTGAAGGGATCTGATAGAGGGTCACCCTAGGAACGTTTCTACAAAATTATTAAGTTTTCACTATAGCCTTAAAATGGCAAAATAGCACCGCCCCCTAGTGGCCATGTTTTCAGACTAATTAACTTGGCTTGAATGAATATGATAGTTGGTCACTTAACTTAAGGAAATTTCTTCAAAATTATTTCAAATTTGGCATGACACTTTTGGAGGAGAAGATTTTTTAAGTTTTCACAATAGCCATATAAGGCGAAATAGCCCCGCCTCCTGGCGGCCATGTTTTTCTACCAATCAACATGGCTTGAATAATCTGATAGAGGATCACCCAAAGAACATTTCTACATAATTATTTGCAAAAATGAACCTGACACTTTTGGAGGAGAATATTTTTTAAGTTTTCACTATAGCCAAATAAGGCAAAATAGCTCCCCCTCCCTGGTGGCCATGTTTTTCGACCAATCAACATGGCTTCAAGGAATCTGATAGAGGGTCATCCAAAGAACATTTCTACAAAATAATTAAAAAATCTGCCAAACAGTTCGGGAAAACAAGAATGTTGAAGCGTTTTCATTTTGTGCTATGGAAACCAGAATTATGCATACATCCCAAAGATTTTAAGGAATTCTGGTTAGGTCATAAATTGAGAGGATGCTTTCTGTGAAGTTTCATCTCAATTGGGGACTACCGATACTTGCTAATCCGATTGATTTACCTCCCTTAACTGTCAGATTTCCCCACTCGTGGGTAGTTTCGGTAAGTTTTCATGCATTGAGCCGGATTAAAAGATAAGCATCGTATTTCGCAGATAAACAACAGTAAAACAACGTCTTTTATCCGTTATGTCAAACAAGAAAAACTCACTAGTTCGGATACGAAACGTTCGTCATCTGGAGGGAAACGTTATTGTGTTTTATGTAAACGACACCAGAAAGAAGTTCTTGGAGATGGGTCTTACGGTCACTCTCCACAGAATCCCAGGTGGGCAAAGTACAAGCGAGCAAGCAAGGAGGAAGTTATCGCTTAGAGGTTTGAATATGTTTAGCCCAATCTACCCGTGTCTGATAATACCTGTATGTGTATTTTACATTTTGAAGACAGGCAGTACATTCACGGAAAGTCTGTTCCAAAGAACTATAACTTGGAGAAAGAAATGCACTCTTGTAAAGCTCGTCGGCCATTTTTAAAAAGAGACTAAAACACTGAACAGTTGCTTGCACATAGTGATGACGACAATGACATATACTATGCTGTGCCTTTAAATGAAACAGTAATTAAGTGTTGATGAAGCAAATTTGTGTGATGTTACTGATAATTTGGAGAATTGTGCAACTGTAGAGATGAACAGCTAAGTAATTACTGAGACCGGAGGACGTTGAAATGATGATGAAAGGACCCGATTTTACACTGGCATTTATGAAACATGGGGCTGAACAACTAACATACTGGTAAGGACAGAAACGACCCCTTAATAGAGAGGACAGCTTGTACAACAATGTTTCTGTTGGAAAGCCAGATAGAAAAAGAACATTAAGACCCATTGATGAGTTTTACATAACGTGTGTGTTCGTCTGAGACTTGGTCTTTTACAAGAACATTTAAAGGACATGTTTGGTGTGTTAGTTATGACAGTGTCACATGTGATGAACACATGGATCAACTTTATGTGTGATCACATGAAATCTTTAATCCCATGGCCTACACAAGAGCAGATACTTGCAAATAGTTCACCCTGCCTCATCGACATGCCTCTAGTCCGCATTGTTATTGATGCTACATAATTATTTTGTGAGAAACCTAGCTCCCTGACTGCTGAACAACTAACGTGGAGCGAATACAAACACCACAATACTTTCAAAGTGGTTGTAGGGATTGCGCCTAATGGGCTTGTTACATTTATTTCCCGAGTCTGGGGTGGCCATACCTCAGATCGCCATATTATACAAAAGGATGGACACATGCTCTTACCCAAACTAGAAGCTGAAGACGTCATACTTGCAGACAAGGTATTTACTGTTGCTGATCTGCTTCCTTGTAATATTGGTTTGAATATGCCACCATTTATATCAAAGTCGAACCAGATGACAAAAAATCAGTTCTTCAAATCTCAGCAAATAGCTTCATCAAGAATGTTTGTGGAAATGAAAATGGAACCGATCAAAGACTTTCGTGTTCTCCAAACTGTGCTGGCTTTATCTGAGGCCAATCTAGTCGAGCAGATTATTGTGATTTGTACCGCCATGACAAACTGGTATTCGCCATTACTCAAGTGATTTCATAGATGAAAAATAGAATTGACTTAACCCTTTCCCTTATATAGATGCTTTCTGGCACGTTTACAGCAGACAGCTTTTTGAAAACATAGTGACAAAAGGAGAAATTGCTCAACAAATAATTACCAGCAATTTCTCCTTTTTCCACAATGTTTAAAACTTTGAGTCGTAGGTAATCCATTCAATATAGAGATTTTCTATTTTTAAACAATATATATTTAAAGCCGTCTGCTGCAGAACTGTCGTATGTGAGACAGGTTTAAAACATTGTGGAAAATGCTTAACATCAGCATTTCATTAATTTTACCATAAGGTTTGATAATAATATTTCACTTGGAGATTTTCCATATTTTTGAAAACATAGTGACAAAAGAAGAAATTGCTCAACAGGCAATTTCTCCTTTTTCAACAATGTTTCCACTTCCAGCAGTAGGTTATCCATTTAATATCAGCATTTTATTTTATTATTGTTACCATAAGAAATTGCTCATATCTACTAAGGTCTGGAGATTTTCCATATTTTTGCTAAAATGTTTTCAAAATTGTCTGCTACAGATTTGTTGTAAGTTTGGGGAATATTTTTAACGTAAAGTGTTAATTCATAATATGATCCGTCTCTTGTGGCCTCTGCGTAATGTATAGATCCAGGAAATCCACAGGAAGCGAAAAAGTGTCTGCCTAGATTGGCCTGTGCCAATAATCAGAATATTCTGATCCTTCTTTTCTCACAGGACGGCTCATATGGTTAATGCACATAATTAATGATTATGATGGACAAAACTATTTGAGAATAAGTCTGCACACATAAAAAATCAAAAATGAAAGAATAACATTATTCATATAAATGTAGTTACTTTCATTTTTCTTATTATCACTCTTGTAAACACATTTGTGTAGTATAGAAATATAATGAAAGGAACAGTTTTATCAGTATGTAAATAGATTTATATTAGAACAATCACTACAAATACAGTATTATTAGTTCAGACATTAAAGTTGAACACATTAATTAACAAGTGTTTCATTTCATTTTAATTTGAATTCATCCGCCATGAACGAACAAGTAAGTATACAGACAATAATCACACAGTTCCCACAAACAACAGATTTCTGTAACAAGTAAGTATACAGACAATAATCACACAGTTCCCACAAACAACAGATTTCTGACTATTCTGCATCTGACAACGTTTGAAAATTTCTCCTTTTTTCTCAATCAGTAAATCATATGTATATAGTATTTTTTTCCCTAGACTTATGGTTCATGGACCATAATGTTCAAGCTAAAAGTAAACAACACTTCAGTCAAGGCGACCAGTTCACCTGCTCATGTTTCCTGGTTTTCTCAAACCAGTACCGCACACAACATACTCTCCAATCTATCTGCAGATATTTCAAATAGACTGTTAGTCCATTGGTGAAATACGAACGGCGGTTGTCACAGTGACTTTTGTCAGACGTCAGAACGAATGTTGGCCAAGCTGGGGTTTCAAACTCGCAACTGGATTGACAACCGATGTCGCTACAAACTGAGCTACCGAGGCTCTGCAATACAATAGAGACTGGTCATAATAGATATATCTTAAACGCTACTCCTTCAGCCCTTTCCCACATACAAACATTTGTAACTCATAGGCCAAAATCATGGAAATCTCTAAAGATGGAAGTATCATACATATATACATGTATATACATGTAGTTGAACAATGTGGCAAATTCAGGAATTGCTCAATTAGTCATTTCATTAAAAGTAATTTTTTTTTTTTTTGCCTTTAACCGATTCCCTAATATTTTCTGGAAACTGGTGACAAATGAAAGTATAATTATTTAACCCTTTCCCTCATACGACATTTCTGCAGCGGACGACTTTGAAAATATTTGGACAAAACTTTAGAAATCTATAATAAATCGCTATAATAATTAATCAATTGAATGGATAACCTATGACTCAAAGTGGAAAACATTGTGGAAAAGGAGAAATTACTCGTTTTTAGCAATTTCTTCTTTTGTCACATTCTTTTTTAAAAAGCCGTCTGCTGCAGAGGCGTCAGAAAGCGTCTATATGAGGGAAAGCGTTATGATATATGAATACATTGTGACAATCAATACAGAAATAGTATTATTAGTTCAGACATTAAAGTTGAACAAATTATTTAACAAGTGTTTTATTTCATTTTAATTTGAATTTAATTTCTTCTTTTGTCACATTTTTTTTAAAAGCCGTCTGCTGCAAAGGCGTCAAAAAGCGTCTTATTGAGGGAAAGCGTTATGATATATGATGACATTGTGACAAACGATGAACAATTCCTTCTTTTGTCACACTGTTTTCAAAAATCTTCTGCTGCAGGCATCAGAAAGTGTCTGTATGAAAGAAAGGCTTAAATTGATGTCAGATGCTAAACATTTTTTATGAGAATGATCAGATCTCATAGCAGCCCTCTGTAAACTTCAAGACATGTTACACATTGTGTACAATTTGGTGAAGCTCCGTCCAACGTCCAACGGAACCGATCTTAAATCAAAGCACCAAGAGTGCTGCCAGCAAGGGGCTAACTGCAGATCACGGAATACATTAGGACCAGTACTATTTATCAATCACATTTTTTATCGCATACACTTCGCAAGAATTCCTTGTTATGTCCATTAATTGAATAATATTTGAGCTGAATACATAATATTGTCTACGCAAAAACTTTCGATGGATACACTTTCATTCATGACTAAATAAGTTAAGACAATATACACAGCACTCTCCCCTTTCAAATGTAAAGTCATTAATTTAAATTTAATAAAAAAACTGCGGAAAGTATGCACATACACCTTAAATTATGACACCTGAAGAACTGCTTTAATTTGTCGGGGAATTTAGGACGCGCACCTATCCAAAATGCAGGCCATCAGGACTTTCGGCGAAGCAGTCATTTTAGCCGGCAGCAGGCTCTTAATGAAACCCTGATTATACTTTAAATTCCTTTTGGAAAATATTATATTACTGGGACTCAACTTTCTCATTCCGTCTTCTGGGGTTGTTATGGTTAATTTCGGTTGAGAATATGATGCAAGAATCTATAATGAAATACTCTATCTAGTACAGAGATCTGATTAACGTTATTCGAAAGGATTTTTTGAAATGTCGATTACTCATGTACCGTATATGTTATTATATTTTGTCAACTATATATTTTATAAGCATTTCAATCATTTAAATTTTAGAGTATATATGTTAGTATTGGGACTCAATTAATCTTAATTTAAATTTGAGTCGGAATCGAAAAGCTACCCTAACTCCACTCGATTTACAATATTTAGGAATTACCATGAACTTTACGTGCGAGCACGTATGATGACGGTGTAGAAATACATTTTATCTTTTAATCGTGTAATTCATGTATCTTAACATAATATTTCTTTCGACTTCTTTCTTTTGGTTAGGTGATGTCGAATCAAATTATTTCCGGCTTCATATGCCAACACGTTTTCATTATTTTGATTTTTAGACAGGAACTATTGGCGGTACGAAATGACCAACATGGGTATTAGCTGGCAACAGTCAGTTATTTTTTAAAAGATTATTCCACAAATCATCCTCTTTCATTGACATTATATACGATCTTCAACCACCATGACATCTCTCTAAAGCCGATATGACGTTCGGAAATGGAAAGCTGATGTAGAAAGACAGATGTGAAGTAATTCCTTGCCGATATCGTAAAACGCTAGTCTAGATTCAAGTCTCAACATGATGCGTCCTTTCGTAATATTCCTACTATAGCAATTGGCCCCTTGCTAAAAACACTTTCCCTAAAACAGCCTTCATCAGCAATGATTTTTAAGTGTTTAAGCCTTTCCCACATACGACCATTCTGCAGCAGATAACTGAAAACATATTGGCAAAAACCTCTAATATTGTAAACAGTTGATACTATTGTGGCGATGTGAGAAATCGTTTAATATGAGTCTTTCTCATTTTGTCACATCTTTTAAATAGCGTTGTCAAAATGTTTCTACAGATAGAAAACGATTAAACTTTAATTCAGTGGCTTATATTTATTTGTGTTCCTCATGGTTACAGAAAGTATCATTCATCACTTTAAAAACATTATGGCAAAAGGAGAAATTGGCTATTTCGAGTATTTCATTGTCACAATGTTTCAAAAGCTCTCTTTTGGAAATGCAGTCTAACATTATAACTATTTTAAGGAACTGTCCAGCACGTTTACTTCATTAATGGTTTCCTGCGCTTGACGCGTTCTGTTAATATTTCTGCTGCAAAAAATGATAAATAAAAAAAATCAACTTAAAAAGCATCTTATTCTGCCAGAACGCATTGTCAAAAACTACTCTCTGTACATTTGGCCCATAATCTGGTACATGTAACTGTGATTTGGATTCAAATCAAGTTGTCCTTCCTCACCTGTATGTGAATAAAAGTTCTTGTTCTTCACACCTTCTTTTGGTGTCATGTTTCTTCCACACTTTTCACATGCCATCAACACTTGCTCCAAGAAAAGGATGATCTTGAGAAAGTGACAGACCTGTCTGCTCTGTATGCTAACGCTGTGTCCACAACGCCTCATGTGATGCTTTACATGGTGTTTCCTCGCAACTGATGCCTTTTTTAGACCGTATTCTAACGGCTTTGTTTCAATACTTGTATTATATCCTCTCAACTGTCTGATTAATTTATCCGGGACAGTTTGTTTCAAGTGTTTTCATGAAAATGACCCAAGATTTGATGCTGTCAACACATGGGTTCTAATTTCGCGCCACTGTGAATTAACACTTTGTCCTTTTGTTGAGGTCTGTACAGTGTTTACCTCATCCTTTGTTTTAAGGAATGGAGAGCTTTTTATCGTGTTCATGGGGGTATGAACAAAAAAAACCTGATCACTCCCTATGAAATCGCGAAGCGGTTTCATAGAATGTGTGTTCAGGTTTTTTGGTTCATACACCCATGAACACGGAAAAAAAGCTCTCCATTCTTTATATTTTAGCATTAATATGGCTATTACAGTGAGTAATAAAACATAATAGTATTTAACAACATTATTTTCCATAATATAGCACGTCACACATTCGTACTTTTTTTTATTGGTGTCCAATTTGGCGCCAAAGTAATAACGACGTGACGTCACTTTCTTAGTATCCGATCGCTTTTTCCAAGAATCCAAGATTTATTTTGTTCATGAGGTTTTGAACAAAATATTTCAGCCAATCACAGACAAGCAAAAGTGATGAATACAAAAAAAATATATACTTCAATGGCTTACACAGAACTTCTGAATGTTAACTGACATACAGTAGAATTGGTGTCCACACTGTCCGCATACATGCATTCTTGTTTGAATTTGTCAGTTATAGCTGATAAGTCAACTATGCTTGGGTTTAATGTTTTATACAATACACAATTGGCATAAACCAATCCCAATCCATTCATGATATCTTGAAACAATGTGTCCTGCTTGAAATACGTCAGGGTATGGTTTCACTGGATGATCCTTTTCATTGACTATGTTGACACATTTGATATCTTTAAATCTCTTCGGACTCATTATTTTCTTAGTTTGAGGTTTCATCCACTCACGTGGTTTTGATGTACACGCATTTGTAATCTTGTTTAAATATAACACTAATCCGATGACATGACTGCACACTTCTGCTAAGCCACACTTACAATTGCAGTATGCACCCTCAATCTTGTCTGTCTTTAACACTATGCAAGCATTAAGTGTATAATAACAGGCCATTTTACCTTCCCCGACTAACACTTTATCCCTTAAACTCGGCTTACACTTAGCCCGCACATACCAATAGGATGATCCTTCCCTTATGTTGTTTATTTCCATATTATCTATATACTTTTAGACAATCTTTTAATTTACCCGTAACAGCATTCTTTGTATACAGGAAGTAGTTGTCTATGTCCTCTAACCTAACATTTGGACAGTTCTCATTGGAAATATTTTTCCAGCCATCCGTGAGCGCTCGTACTGGAGGTATTAGTTCACTGTCTTCTTCTTCATTTTCTTCACGGTCACTATCACATGATGATTCACTGGATTGAAATTGTAATGAACGTAAAATCAAAATATCTTTATTATCAGACTTCGCTAGACCATGTAGAAATAAACACAAGGAAAGCTCCTTCTTTTTCCATCTTAAGAACTCATCTGAGTCACCCAGCCTGACAAAATACAATATTATAACTTCTTACTTTGTAGTTACATACATGTAGCATAAAATTACTATTTACCAACACTTTTAGTACACATAATTGTCACAGGCGGTTGTTCAAAAATTTAATCACCATTAAAAAAAAACATGAACCAAAAGCATACAAGGAAACAATTTTAGATCTTTGAATTATTGAAAACATAATTTACAAAACAATTCAATTTAATAAAAGTATGTTGTTTTAAATCTAGCCTGTGTCCTGCCTGTACATACTTATACATGTGTTTTATGTGTCTCTGATAATACGTATTAGTAGTCCTGTTAATGCCGATTCCATTACACTTGATCAAACGTATATCCGTTTTTTATTGCCATGGTCCGAATGATATATTCAAGCATCTGCGGTGAGTTGATTTTGACATCAGATAATGTATTATTTAAGTATTGAATGATTGGGGAAAAAAGGATCGCTATTTAAATATCTGTGAATACGAGCGTCGCATCAATGCGATGACATTTTTGTCGAGATCAATCCAGTCTGATCTGGATCTTCACATTTCTTCAATTAGTGACGGAGGATTTTAGTAGTCAACAATCGTTTTTCTCAAATAAAATATGGTTCTGGAGAGCAGACAGTTTTGTTTTTCACTTGTCATAAGTTAGTTGTTGGTTGCAATCGGTAACGAAGAGGGCTATCAAGTCGAGGATCGTGAGTTCAAATGAAAGCTCGACCATTCTTTCTCTCCGATGATTTGGCAGAGGACATTTTTCTTCAACGATCTCATTTAAACGATATGCAAAGTAAATCCTTAGGCAAAGTTCATATTTAAGATTCAAGACGCAAAACAACAATGTACTATGAAGATTAAGACCACTTAAAGCACTTACATAAAGTTTAATCTTTGTTTATCTTTACTTGTAACCATTAGATTACGGTTGGTTTGCCTAAAAAGCAGAACCCATTCGTATAACTGCCACAAGTATATTGCATATGCTTATTCAATTAGTGGAGCTACACGTTCAATTCTTTGTCAGAAGCAGTATAATATCTCCCGTAAGGTAAACAGCTGTCAGGTGCTTGGAAAGTATAAAGTGTGGAATACTGGTGTGAGAAAACCAGGAAACATATGAATATGTGAACTGACCGCCGTGATCTGACTGAAAATTGTTGCCTTACAACCAAACAATCAGTCCTATAAGTTCGTCAGGGTTAAATGATGAAAGAAATATGTAAACATTCATGTTCGGTTGGGTTATTTGCACCACCATATTTCTTTTGTACATCCGCTGTGGTCGAGTGATTAGCGTCGGGGATTTCGAAACCGGGTGTCCCGGGTTCGATCATCAGTTGCGGATCTATGGTCATGATGGAGTGCCTTTGGGCAAGGCACATTTTCAAGCCTAGTACGGGTTTGTTTACCCAGGGATCAAGAATAAATGAACTGTCGCCGTGATATAACTGACATAAGTTTGAAAGCGGCGTAAAACCCCAATAAATAAATAATAAGTGTGTACATCCTACCATAAAACACACATAATTCATGACTGCGTATTTAAAGGCATAATAATCAATTCCGCAAATTAGTTCCGTTACTTTGAACGTGGAAATGAAAATATTTATTCAGTTTTCATGCTAAATGAAAAGAGGATAGATTGTTACTGTCGTACTTCTGGTAGAATTGCGTTAGCAATGCTACCATAATTACAAGAGAGATGTTAAAGTCACGTGATGTAAATGACTGAAAACACCATTTCTATCATATCATACATATCTCTTATTCTAGGTAACTAAATGACATAACAAGTCTCTGAATGTGTAAATATCATATTTAAGTGTAATAAAGGATAAGGATATCATCGCCAGTGGTTGTACGACCGCCTGAGCAAATTAACCTTTGTAGTTTGTAACCCTTTCCCCCCTCTAATAACAGCTAACGTAATATTCCTTTTGATATTTGAATAGCATGTGTGTCCACTTGCAGATGCATTTGCTTCATTCAACTTTTAAAAACATTCTGGCAAAAGGAGACATACAGACCTGAAATATTAAAAAACAAAACCTGAAATATCAACCCTTACCCATATGCAGACCCTTTGTGACGCCTAGTTATGTTGTGGCAAATGAAGAAATTTGCCAAATTCAAGTAGATTTGCTTTAGTTATTATATTAAAGTTATAAATATTTAAGTCATGTGGTGTAAAGGACTCAGGACACCAAAACAAAAAGTGCAAACAATTCTATACTGAATTACGAATGCACACATAACCAAAAGTCAAGTATGTAAAATAAATTCCACGTACTCTTGGTAACCAAATAAAACTACAAGTCTCTGAAAGTGTAAATATCATATGTAGGTGTTATCAAGGACAAGGATACCACTACGCTTTCACCGCAGTGTGTACGACTGCCTTAACAAATTACCTTTTGTAAAGTGCAACCCTTTGAAGGCTTCGACAGTATTGCACGACCGAACGGACTAGTAGTTTATTGGTCTTGTCTAGCTACATTCGCATCTGGCAGGTACGACTGGTCGTGTTCTCATTCCGTCTATATATATATGCCGAACTTGATGTCAAACAAATCAAAAGGATAGATTTACAGACGAAAATATTGACTGCCGATTCTCTACTCGAACAATTTCCGGTATCTTTACATTGTTTTGCCTTTAAAACTTGTTTATTCTCTACCTGGTTTGGAAATATTATGGCAAATAAAGACATTGCGCAGTATATTTATGTTTTACCGAGAATTCGCTGCGGCATCAGAAAGGGTGAAATTTGCCAATCTTTATAAGATATTATACTCTTAATTAGCTTTTCTGATGTTATCATTGGATACTTCTCTGCACATATAATCATATTGATTTGTTGTTAAACACGGCAATCAATCGGTATAAGAAAAGGGACACATTGACAATTCATTCAGTGACACTTTACATGTTTTAACTCCCCTGTCTGTCTGTCTGTCTGTCTGTCTGTCTGTCTGTCTGTCTGTCTGTCTGTCTCTCTCTCTCTGTCTCTCTGTGTCTCTGTCTGTCTGTCTGTCTGTCCCTGTCTCTGTCTCTGTCTCTGTCTC
>JAUELF010251000.1:0-11884 GCA_031471495.1 Clinocardium nuttallii
TGCTAGTAAGCCATGATAAGTAAACCAATAACATAATATCGTAAGTCTATTTATGATACTAAATTGCTAGTAAACCAATGACACTATATCGTAAGTCTGTTTATGATACTACATTGCTAGTAAGCCATGATAAGTAAACCAATAACATAATATCGTAAGTCTATTTATGATACTAAATTGCTAGTAAACCACTGACATTACATCGTAAGTCTATTTATGATACTAAATTTCTAGTAAACCAATGGCATTAAAGTGTAAGTACATGTACAGCAATAGCATTACCTCATTTAAGGAATGGAGAAAAAATAATTTTCATGGGGGTATGATAAAAAAGCTGATCACACACTATCAAACCACGGAGTGGTTTCATAGAATGTGTGATCAGGGTTATTTTCCATTTCTCCATGAAAACGAAAAGAAATATCTCCATTCCTTATATTTTAGCATTAATTTGGCTATTATAGTGAGTTATAAAACATAATAGTATTTTACAACTTTATTTTCTTAAATATAGTACAACAACCATTAGTACTATGTGTTATAGGTGTTCATTGTAAAAAAGTAGTACCTATCGACAAGGTAAATTTTGTTATGAGGTTATGAACAAAATATCCCAGCAAATCACAGACAAGCAACAGTGGTGAATACAAACAAAACTAAAATATAAGTGCACTAATAACATTTAGATACACGTATAAATACGTTACATTACCTAGTAAATACACCAATTGCAGTATTATACAAGTACATACATTACACTACGTAATAAATACATCAATTGCAGTACTATACAAGTAAATGCATAACACTACATAGTAAAAACATCAATTGCAGTACTACATAAGTACATACATTACACTGCATAGTAAATACATCAATTGCAGTACTATTTAAGTAAATACATTAGCTCCCGTCATGATCACATTGTAATTAGGCGCGTATTCCTGCGCACGCGTGACGTAAGTCTATTTAAGGCGGAGTCATTTAGGAATCGGCTGTAGATGTTGTGTATGTGGAGAACTGATTATTGTCTCTCAAAAAGGCTGGATGATTTTCTGTTCTCCAAACCTTGCGAGATAAAGTTCATATCGGACATTAATGACGTAATATTATCTTATTAACATTGTTAGTACATCAGCTGAATTGACTTGTAAGTACACCAATAAGATTGCAAATTAATGCATTAATACTATTACATTGTAAGAACATCAATGACATCTTCCTTGTTAGTCCAGTAATTAAAATATATCGAAAGTACAAACAGTGTGCGATAATTCATATCATCCTGATATTGACTATATTTTTAATGATGATAATGACATTTATTCTAGTGTTGCGGACAATGATGATGATAATGATACTAATAGAACATGATAATAATGACAGTAATAATGATAATGATGATGATGATAGTAATACTGATGATAATGATAATGATGATAGTAATAATGATGATAATGATAATGATAGTAATGATACTAATGATGATGATAATGATAGTAATGATGATAATGATGATGATGATAGTAATGATGATAATGATGATGATAATGATAGTAATAATGATGACGATGATAATGATAGTAATAATGATGATGATGATGTTAATTATGATAATGATGACGATGAAAATGATGACGATGAAAATGATAGTTATAATGATGACGATGATAATGATGATGATAATAATTGTAATAATGACGATGAAAAAATGATAATAATAATGATGATGATGCTAATGATGATAATGATTACGATGATAATGACAGTAATAATGATGATAATGATTGTAATAATGATGACGATGAAAATGATAGTAATAATGTTGTTGATGATAATGATGAAATGATAATGATAGTAATAATGATGATTATGATATTAATAATGATGTTGATGATAATGATAGTAATCATGATGACGATGATAATGATAGTTATAATGATGATAATGCCAGTAAACATGATGACAATGATAATGATAGTAATAATGATGACGATGATAATGAAAGTAATAATGATGATGATGATAATGATAGTTATAATGATGATGATGATAATGCTAGTTATAATGATGATGATGATAATGAGAGTAATAATGCTGACGATGATAATGATGACGATGATGATAATGATGATGATGATAATAATTATGGTAAAAATGATGACGATGATAACGACAGTAATAATGATGCTGATTATAATGATGATAATGAAAGCAATAATAATGACGATGATAATGAAAGAAATAATAATGACGATGATGATAATGATGATGATGATAGTAATATCGATGATAATTAAAGTAATAATAATGACGATGATAATGATGATATTGATAACGATGATGATAATGATAGTAATAATGATGACGATGAGTATTATCCCTATCATGACGATGACGATGTTTTATTGCTGTATTGCAGCTGCCTGTTTTGATACCACCCGTGACAGTCATGGAATATTTCAACTTGGCTTCGCGATTGATGGAGACGCCCCAATACTCCCTTGTGGGATTTCAAGGGTAATCAAATAAATTTATATTTTTTTTTTTGTTAACGCCTTCTTATGCCTCTGCATTAGACGAATTGTAAAAAGAAATGTGACAAAAGGAGCAAAGAGTCATGATAAAAAGTATCTACTCTAAGCTATGAAAATACAATTTCCATACTTTTGACAAAATTATTTCAAAGTCGTCAGCTGCAGATTTATTGTACACAATAACTAAGGTATAATCGATAATGTCAACAGAGCCTTTATATTTACTTTATGTGTCCTATATTTTCAGAGTGGAAGTGATTATACGATAACCGTAGCTGTTATAAGTACCGTAAACCGTGCCTTTACATTCGTATGTACGACCGGATCTGGGGGAAACTTGAACAACTTTCCGGCAAAATTGAACATCAACAACTTCGCGACTGGGTAAATATTGACAAATCATGAATAACTTTCCGGCAAAATTGAACATCAACATCTTCGCGACTGGGTAAATATTGACAAAACTTAAACAACTTTCCGGCAAAATTGAACATCAACAACTTCGCGACTTCGCGACTGGGTAAATATTGACTAATCATGAATAACTTTCCTACAACATTGAATATCAACAACTTTGCGACTGGGTACATATAGAGAAAACTTGAAATATTTCAATCAGATGTGAACATCACAAACTTTGCAACTAAGTAACTTTTGAAATAACATGAACCAGTTTAAGAAACAACTCAACATCACAAACTTTGCAACTTAGTAATTTTAGACATAACATGAACTACTTAAAGAAACAAAAACTTGAACAACTTTCCGTGAAATTTGAACATCACGAACTTTTCGACTGGGTAATTATAGAAATACTTTACGTCGACATTAGCGGGCCGGGTTATACCAAATATATATACTTTAGAATGGTCGAAATGGCTGCCTTCATTGGAACTCAGGGTTGTGTGCTTAGTATTACTGACTGGCGTCAGCAGAAACGTATCTGTAATATTCGTAACTTAACCAGTAAACGCCGTGATATAACTGAAACAGTGTTGGAATGGTCGTTAAACACCGAACAATCCATTCATAAATGCTGGCATTGCACTGTTTCAAAATCCCTTTGTTAGGGAAGGGTTTTATGAAATTGTTTTAGGAGCCGTATCTAAAGGTGTAATATGCGTTATACATTTGTTTGGTTAATAATATTATCTACTTCAAATAGTTGTCATTATTATACAGTCGAGCCTCGTTAAACCGGACGCCTTTAATCCGGAAAATTCGCGATCCGAACATGATATTCAGGGAACGGATTCGTTGTGCTTAATCTTCTCCGTAAATACGTAATTCGCGTTCCGGAACCGGATAAAAGAAATTGGGAACGGAGCGACCATTTACATGCACATGGATTATATGGACTGAGTTGCCCGGTTGTCTGGTGATCAACACGCTAGACTGTCAATCCAGATGACCTCGGGTTCTGATCCTGGTTCGGTTTCTGGGTTTGTCTGAGGTGCTTTAAGTGTCTTTCTCTCAACTGATGTCAAGATCTGATAAAAGTGCCGCGCGATCATCGGTGTTGTACACTGAGCGGATTGAGCTAGGTTAACGCACATTGTCTCCCTTGTTATCTAAGATACAAGATAAAGTGTACAGCATAAAATTGGCTTATAGAAACTAAAACGCTTTTGTTCAATTAGAGCAATGTGCCTGTTTAATTTCATTAATATTACAAAACTACACCATGAATCTAACTATAAACTGTGGTCTATTTGCCTTATGAATTGAATTCACGTGCTTAATACGTGCTGAATATATGCCACTGGTCAACATAATTAACATGGCACTCATAAATATTGGTGAAGTTTTGTTCTTAATTTCCCAAAGATTTCGAGACAAAAAGTAAAATACAATGTCCAATTTAAAACAGGATTTACACATATATGTATAACGTTATTAGCTTGTACGTTGCACACACAGCTGTCAATTGAATTGTTACGGGTTCGAATCCCTGAAACAGAATCGTTTAATTTTGATGAACTTTTTATAAAGATACTCTTTTCGTTTTATGTGAAAGTTCTCCACTCTTCTTTTTTTTTCAATAACTGTACAGGTTATCAGTAAAAAAAATAGGCTAAAATTACAACCCATTCTTAGACCGATCCGACAATGGAAGATATCTCGTACACCGTTACCATTTGTAACACATGCATTTATTGACTTATATATACTTTGAATAGATGGCAACAATCTACCTGCGATGCCTTTCCGTTGGAGGGCAATGCATACTAAATTAAAAGATTTAGAGAATCAACGCGCTTTTAAAGTTTATGAAAGAGGGATACAATAGTTTTCTTTTCCTACATATACATGTATATAGATATTTGGCAACAAGAGAATATAAAAGAAAATGCGTTATCAATGGTCGAGTATCCCCGACGGAATCTTGATTTTGCCTCTAAAATTCTACAAAATGCATCGGCATAAAATGCTGTGCGTGACGTTATAATACTTATAAATATGATGAATATATCTATCAAGGCAATGCGGATCATTCACTGACCCTTTTTCAAGTACTGGTACTAAGACCGATTTTGTCCAATTGCTTGGAGGTTCACCAGTAGTATAAATTATATTGAAAAGTGTTTTAATAAATGGTAGGACAATATCAAGACCATGAATAAGTTGTTCTGCCGTACGATTAACCGATGAAGATTTAAGTGCTTTCTCATATTTACAATATGTTATTTCACTGTTGATAATAGTGTTTCCTATTTCTTATAGATTTCGGAAATAATTGCAGAATCTTTTTTAGACGGTGGTGTTTAATATATACTTAATACAAGTACTTTATGGACCAAGCATCGTTTTCGACTTGTTATTATGCCACATATTGTTTTAGGAACGTAGACCGTCTAAAATAAATCAAAACTTAAGGAATCTAGAAGATCGATTATAACATAAGTTAAGAATTAACTAATTATTCTAGGAACATAGAATTTCCATTTTGTTAAAAAAACATTTTAGAAGTGTAATATGTTTTAAATAATGTTTTATTCTAGGAACGTAATGAATCGTATGTCTGTTCGTCCGAACTCTCCATCCCTTCGCTTGCAAGTGATTCTAGCTAATGGCAACAACGTACCGGCTTTAAACGCACGACTGGGCCGATTACTGCAGTTACGAGTAATACTAGACAAGCGAGCCAGTAGGGGTGAGTAAAATGTTTACTGTTGTACTTGTGTTTAAGAACTACCCATGGAGTCGTATATCAAGATCATCCATTGGAAGCCGAAAATCAAGCCTGGTTCGCAGGTCGTCTATTTTTACAGGGGTATATATACAGATAATGAAGAATTTGGCCTAGGCGATAAAGACAGTGATTTTCTATTTCAATATTGTCTCTTACACAATTTCGATTTTGAATGTTGAATTTATACCATATAAAAAGATATTTGGTTACACAGCATGGCTGATTGTTTAAATGTCTCTCAATGATTTGCCAGGCAAATAAAACAAACTTAAATTTAAATCTACCTATAAGATCTGTTTACGTTATGCAAACGAACAAAACAAGACATGAATTGATTCCTCTTGACATTATACAATGACGTACAAGCATGATCAACCTGAGTATGTTCACAGTACAAATACTCTATAGGTACATTATGTATGGATAGTTTATTTCCAAAGCCATCTCGGCCACCAATAGTTCCAGCGGTGAAAAAAGGCAATGCGATAGGCATCATTTGTCAGTAACAAATGGTATAATAGCCTGTGTGAAAAAACAGCCGGTTGCTTGGAAAGACTGTGTTAAGGAGTACTGATGTGAATAAGCCAATCATGAAACTCATTGTTAGATGAATTAGACTCCGTTATATGACTGAAACATTGTTGAAAACGGCTGTTAATCCTAACTTATCCATGTATATTTTAGTTATTATCTTGCTTCATAAGTCTTTTTTGTCATATTTGTAATAAGTATTGGCTAAAATCATGGACCAATTGTGTTAAATATATAGTGTTGAATTGTATTTCGTTTGATCCCAGCTGAATACCAGTCTTACTGAAAATTGTGATATACCTCCCATCCATGATTGATACAGTAATATGGCATAGAAGTATCTAATGTTAGTTCAATAAGCTCGTCATTGTTAATCACACATACACTTTTCCTAACATCAACTGTATTTCACATGCATCAACAAGGGTGTTACACTCTATACAAGGGAGATCACTCATGCACTAAATAGTCAAACTGAAAGCACTCTAAGCACTGCGTGCAACATTAACATTAATACAAATGTCTTTCTTTTTCTAAACAAAAACATAATCAAAAACTCTATTATCAGAGAAATGCCTGCATTTGATTAGATTATCCTCAGGCCCTGGGGATTATTCTGCCCCGCACAATTAACATATAAATACAAAATAGTGTAGATGAATGAAATTTCCAATATATACAATTACTGAATTAAATAAAGAAAATCAATAGATAAAATGTAAACTGAAAAACAAAAAACAGTAATACGCCTTCATTGGATTGGACTGTCCTCAGGCCCAGGGGATGATTCTGCCCCACATATAATGCAAATAATACACGATGCAACTAAAACAAATGAAATTGAAAGTGTATAGGTAAATTACTGTCCAAATCCAATGCTCCTTATATTCAACCAACTTCCTCAATCATTTTCCCAGTCTGTAGCACTGTTAGAAGTTTAACACCCGAGTAACCCCTTATTGTCAAAGAGTTAGCCAGTTGGAGATTTCCTGAAATCCAACGCACATGAACAGAGTTCTTTTCTTTCATTTCGGTAACTGAGGCAATATCTATCCGCAGTCGCTTGTCGTCAACTAATCTTGTAGAGTATGATGCCTCAGTAACACTTATGTTATCAATGAAAGCTGTGATTGGTATAGTATTCTGTTTCACCCCAAAAATATGCTCTATCATGCTCCAGAAATAGATAGCTGTCTCTAAACCCTCTTCTAAACGCAGTGTCTCTGCTGCTATGGTAGGCCGCACTACTCGCTTGATTTTGTTTGCTTGACAGAAAATGGGGCAACAATTTCCAAGTCTGTCTTTCAACCACACACTGTGACTCCAGTACTTCCGGTGCTATTATTCAAATTACATAATCAAAGGCTAAATCTGGCCAGTTTAACTGCCCTACAATTCTGCGAAATTTGTGTTTGCTCTACATACGTCAGTTTTTCTTCTTTTATACTAGCTCTATTAGGATTAATGTTTGAATTAGGCAATTTCTCCATGAATTTAGTATGATCTAACTGAAAATCTTTCTCATTTTGAGTAATTCTAAAACCAATGTAGTCAAAATCTCTTTCTTCGTCTTTACCAGCAATAAATCTTTGTCGTAATTTGTCAATTATACCATCGAAGTCCTTATTCCCGGCATAAAGAAAATCATCAACATGTGAACATATCATATCCATAAGCTGTTTCCCTTCAATAAGTGTGAAGACTGCAGGGTCTAATTTGAATTGTGCACATCCTAGTGTTGTCAATTCGTCTTTAATGCTCAAATAAATATGTCTTGCACCATCCTTTAAACCATACAATCCATGCTTCAGTTTCCATATAAGACCAGGTTTTGTGATACTTTCCTTTGAGGGCTTTACATATACATTGCACTCAAGTAGTTTTCCTTGGAAAAATGCAGATTTGATGTCTGTTGTTTTTATTATCCATTTCTTGCTAGATGCAACAGTGAGAAATACTCTGATGGCTCATTTTCCCACTGTCGGACTGTCACTTGGGATAAAGGACCACTCTTCAAATCCCCTGGCCACTAACCTAGCTCCAGTTGTCCACTCTTTACTGATTATCACCCATCTTGTTGAAACTGTAGTCTGTCCGTTGTCTTCTATCTCTTCATAGGTACACAAATCAGAGAGTGTTTGTAATTTTCAATATTTGCCCCCAAAGTGTCAGTATCACTAAAATTCACTGAAAGCACATCTTCATTGTCATCATTATTGTTCTCCCTCTGCATTTCAAATTCAACATCTTCTATGTTGATACTTTTTTTTTATTGTTGTCAACATCTTGAACATTATACCACTTTCTATATGTTCCTGTTGATTTTCCAGCTCGTCCTAGCACAACTGCTTTTATCCACTGATCTGAACCTGGTAATTTGTCATTCGCATCCTTGACTTCATGTGATTGTTGTACTATTTCAGTATTAGTCTTACATAGTCTGTTAGGAAAAACTCTCAAAAATATTCCTCCATGCCTCACAAACACAACTTTTCCATCCTGAAACACAAGTTATACAGGTCCTAACATACGATCTTTTCCATCTCTTTTGTAAAACACTCGGTCCCCTTTTTTTAAACACTTACTCTGCAGCTCTCACTTGTATATGAAGGGCACGGCGCACTCTTTCGCTTGCATCAGATTATATGTAAGCTTTTATTGTAGCATGTAATTCAAATGTTTTCAAAATGTCTCACTTGTTGTGTTGCCTTTCATGACTGTTAATTTCGTCTTTCAGAGCATTTGGCAAAAGTGGATTTTTACCAAAAGCTAGTTGATGACTTTTGCTTCCGCTCCACATTTTCAGAGATTTCTGGCCATATTAGCCCAAGCGAGAAGCGTTTTCGAGTCTATATTATTTTGATCAGCTTCAAGTTTCACTAGCATGGAGTCTGTTACTGCATGAACTCTTTCACAGAGCATTCTGAAAGGAAAAGGCTCATTCCAGCAGTTGTACATACTCTAACATTTAAGATTGATGCAACTCTCATTTCATCTGAGCTATATTCACCACCATTGTCTTTAAAGATTGCACCCATAACACCAAACATTCCAACCCAATTATTCATCATTGCATCAATCACACGGCTTGGTTTCTTTCTTTCAATAAACACTGACACAGTATACCATGACCATATATCAATCATGTGCAATATCAACTGCCCCTTATAGGACTTGAGATCCATTGAAACTTTTTCATTGAATTCTTTAGCCATTGGCATGGCAACAAAAGGTATATGTGGTGTCCTTCACATAAACCTAGCAAAGTTCGCAACTAGCGTCAATTTCTGCAAGGTCCTGTTCATAGTCGCTATTCCAAATTGCAGCATCTTTTAACAAAGCAACACGTTTTTGTCTTGGTGGATGACCAAACTGTCGATGAAGTTTCAGCAATGTGGACTTTCGCTTTTCATCTGTCATTTCTTCCAGTTTTACTGAGTAAACTTGTGTTACACAAATTGTCAATAGGAATGCAATAGTGTCACGAGGTTGTCAGCATGTTTCATTGCTGATCTTGATAGAAGTAACGGGATATCAGAATCAACAACATCTGTTTCCATCTTCAAATCCTTTCCTACGATATACAGTGGAATTTCATATTCCCCTAGCGATTTCAACTTTGTTCCTCGCCCAAATTTGAATACTTTGTGTCCGTCACGTTTGACAATTTTTTCTAATTATTTTTGGTTAGGGAGTCCATATAATGGCTCATTCGAGCCCTCCCACACACTGTGCTACTACATGCACTGTCTAGTACAGTACAATTACGAGTATCTACTCCAAGTTATTGTATTCTTTCTTTTAGAGTTCCTGTAAACAAAACAACTTCTTGTCTTCTCATGACGCATATACAATAAACCTAAGTGCAACTTAATCGAAACAGAACCCTTATTTAACTAGACATGAATCGATTTCTTTGAGACTTCCGTTAATTTCGTTGTTATTTAACAAGGTGACTTCGATATTTATGTAAATGCTTTCATAATATATATATAAAGTAGATCTATATGTTCTAAAAAGTTGAACCGGACTTGCACGTATGGTTGAACGTCTCCATATATCTGATTCATTACACAATATGTTTGTGGTTACATTTGATATCGCTTCATAAGAGGACCAGGACGACGATATATACGTGGCTTTTGTGTCCAATTAAAATAAATGAGAACTCATTATATCATGCAACATGCATCTAATTTTAAACAGTTATATACGTATTGTGCAAAGATTCGATACCTTTGAAAATGTCTTTGGTATATTTTGTTATTGAACATAGTGACCTCGATATAGTTGTGACAGATTTAGGCCTGATATGTATGTTCTCAAAAGTTCAACCGAACTTGAACTTTCTATGGAGCATCTGCATATATCTGAGTCATTACCCTATATGTTTAGTGTTACATTTTATATCCCTTCAGATGAGGACGAGGACGACGACATTTTCGTGACTTTTGTGACCAATTGAACTTAATAGGAACTCACTAATATAACCCAACATACAACTGGTTTTGAACAGCTCCTTATTTAACGTGCCCGGGCTCAATCAATCATGTTGATGCTACCTTTGTTTTCGTTGTTAATAAACAAGACGATGCCGGTATTGGTGTCGAGGTTGTTATCGTCGTGACGGTTATAAAGTGCTCCATACTATAACACACAATGTTATTGACTTTAAACGGTACCGTAATTTTGCTTCACGATGCCTGGGTGTTGTAGGGGGAAAAGGGTCCGCCTCTGGTGCGGAATGTTAAGGGTTTAATCCCCGGTCGGGTCATACCAAATAGTTTATAAATGGTAGTACTGGCTGTTCTGTTTGGCGTTTAAAGTTGCGGGGTTAGCGCAACGACTGACTAGTTGGTGTCAGGATGATTAGCAGTAAATTACACCGGAAACGCCTTGATGTAAGACTAAAGTTCAAAACGGCGTAAAACAATCAAATAATCAATTATTTCGTTTCAGGCCTCAATACCATTGGACGTTCCTTCGGTGTCGCTTTCGTTCAGCACGATGATGCCGATATTTATGTGGAGGTCATGACCCCCGGGCCAGGAACCATCGTCGAGGTTTCAGGATCACTAGCTGGTTCCGAATTACCAATTAAACATCCGGTAAAGCGGAATGAACTGGTAACAGACGCATCATTTGTTTATTCTAGAATATTTACTTCCTTTTCAGTAGTACATTTATATTTAATACCCGAATAACAAACTAGTGATAGGCTTGGCAATGGAGCTTTGGCAATCACCAGTTTCCTGGCTCTCTAGTACCAGCATACGACACAGAATTCTCCTCCGTGTTTCTGGCTGCATTTCAAAACAGTTTGCCAGCCCAATGATAAACGATCCTTTGTCCAATCATCATAAAAAATGAATGGGCAAATTAATCTGTTGATTTCGTCAACAAGTTGTGGTAAACAATGCAAACAGTTTGGGTCCAGATCACTACCCACCTAAAGTGGAGTTGATCTGCGATCCAGACAGCTTGGAGGTCAGATTTGTTTGTGTTAATGCAACAAATTTTTCAAAACTGTTATAGAGGACAATACGGTTTGGCGTGCAGAATTTTCAGAAAAGAAATATTTATGAATTTATATACTTTGTATTAATAATTATATCAATCTAAT
>JAUELF010251011.1:0-11884 GCA_031471495.1 Clinocardium nuttallii
CCTAGACCCGCTGTGGATGATTGCACCCATTGACCCATATCAACGCAGTGTTCACACCTCACTTCAATCCTAGACCCGCTGTGGATGATTGCACCCATTGACACACACCAACGCAGTGTTCACACCTCACTTCAATCCTCGACCCGCAGTGGATGATTGCACCCATTGACACACACCGACGCAGTGTTCACGCCTCACTTCAATCCTCGACCCGCTGTTGATGATTGCACCCATTGACACACACCGACGCAGTGTTCAAGCATTGACACGCACCGTCGACAGTGTTCATGTGAGTGTCACGCACATGGTATGAAAATTGATGTGTGCCGAATTTTGAGAATTTCAGAATTCTCTCTACGACATGGCACGCACCCTTCACACACTCCTCACGCTTGTTCAGAAGACAAATCATTGGCATGACGCATTGTGTGGCATTGCGGAGACAAAAGTTGTGCAAGTGTCAGGGTGGCTTTACCCAGACTAAGGCACATTTCGATACATCAGCAGACTTCCTTTGAAAACATTTGCAGAGGCAAAAGGAGGAATAAGTCTTTATGAGAAATGTCTTCTGTCTTGTTATCCTGCAGATTAGCAATTTCTCCTTTTGCCACAATGTTTCCAGCTCTATTCAATAATGATACATTCATCTACAAAGAGTTATGATCCTTATTGTTGCAAATATATTTTTAAAAAAGGTGTATTGTTGTTATATTAGTGGTTTAAGTGGGAAAGGGTTAAGATCAATCCCTATAATTATCTCATTTAACATAAAGATCTGAGTGTCAATTGTCTGTCTGTCACTGTTTCTGCCCTTAGGCAGGGCGAGTTAGCTTCATAATAACATTACACCATCTGATCTATTGTAAGGAAGTGAAGAACTGTACATATATCCTTCATCAAAAAGAGCAAACGCTTATTTATGATCCGCAATACATTCTTTTGCAGTGGATGCATCAAAGTTTGTCCTCTTATGGGAAATGGTTGAAAGTTTATCAGAAATGGTTGTCAACCAGTCTTACATTTATCAGCGAACCCTTTTCTTACAGATATCTATCTATTTTAACCCTTTCCCTCATATAGACGCTTTCTGGCATCTCTGCAGCAGACAGCTTTTTGAAAACATAGTGACAAAAGAAGAAATTGCATAAACATGCAATTTCTCCCTTTGCCACAATGTTTTCCACTTTTAGTCATAGATAATCCATTCAATTACAGAGATTTTCCATTTTTTGACAAAATATGTTCAAAGTCATCTGCTGCAGAATTGTTGTATGAAGGAAAGGGTTAAAAACTGAGTTTGCATACAATGGATGGATTTATAATAATGCCATCTCTGTTGTATGAGCTGTATAGCAAATACAAATGCAGAAACATTATGTTCCTTATTTCTTCAGATCTATCACATGTTAAATGTTCTGTGTATTATAAGTACAACTAGTTATATGTTATCATTTTGCTTGGACTCTTAGAGAACATACAAACATCATCAATAAGTGTTCTGTCCATAAAAGGGTAGGATAGACTATATAATATAGCCATGTTAAGTACAAATGACATACCCAGGGGATATCTGGGTTGCATAAAAAGGTGGTTACGAGACCCTTCTCCTTTGTAGATTGAGTTGACACAGTTTACGTTTTTGTTTAAACTGTTGGAAACAGTCAACAATGAAGTCCTTTTAGTGACTGAATACTGTAAACTTGACCATGACTTGAAGAGTTATCATGTTGCAAATTGCTGCAGTTTCAAATATCCAGGATGTGCGATGATCATGGTTTAACTCAATAATAGCATAGCCCTGCTGGTTCAGTCCACTGCTTAAAACATCTAGGGAAATAAATAACTTCAAAATCAAATCCTGTAATGTTGATACAGAAAAATTGTTGCTTTGGAAGAAATCTTTCAGTTGGAACAATAATTGATCTCCTTTTCCCAGAATGTTTTTATATGTCTACCACTGCATAAGCAACCAAATATTGTTAATATGAGGGAAAGGGTATGAATTGGATAATGAAGTGAAGGGGTTAGTCAATCACAGGAAATTTGACATCAAATAAAACCTTAACTAATATAAACGATATATTATCACATAAAACTTGGGTTGGAGTCTATAATTTGTGGAGTGAATTGAAAAAAGGCTTTAGTAGAAAGCAGAAATAATTGTGATTTGTACTGAGACATTCTGTGCTTTATTGTGTTATTTTTTTTTTTTAAATAATATAATGGTTTTTTTTAAGTGAAAGTTTATGATTAAGAATAGGAATATATATATAGGCATTGATAGTACTATATTTTGTATTTGGCAAGCTGGTTTTCGAAACATTGGCTATTAACTTTATCTTCTATGTATAGCAGATAACCTTTGCAAACAAAATCGTTTTCTTATTCAAATTATTATGTCATAAATTAACCATTTAGATTTATTCTTTTCCTCAGAGATCTGGGGAATTGGAAATTGATTAATTCAGGATCATTTCTCCTTGTTCTTACAATGTTTGCAAATGTTGTCTGCTGCATAAACATTGGACTGTATTAAAGAAAGAGTTACTGTTAATGATATACCAGTCTTCTTGGCAAAAAGATTTGAAAGAAAAACAGAAACAATGGTCATGGGCTTTGTTTAGCAGTGACTCGAATAAATCTCTTTTCTGTTAACCCTTTCCTGCTTACAGGTGCATTTCGATGTACACATGAAAGTTTTCAAGTGACTTTTTACATGATATTCTTAACAGTTACAGATTAAAACCATTTTTACATTTTAACAAAAATTGGAATAGGTTCTTAATTAAATCACAAATGATAGCCTAGATAAACTAGAGTAGAAACCAGGAGAAATATTGGTTAATGTGAACAAGTTATTTGTTTTACATTTTTGTCAAATTTTATCTGCTGGGCAGATGAATAAAATAGGTGCATCTGTTAGAAAAAAGGGTTAATTGTTTTTCATTTATCTTTTGGATTCTGATGTTCTTAAGCCTTTGTTTAAACAGTATATATAAAATCTTTTGTTATATCTATGCTTGGAATACCTATCAAGTTTTACCAGTGATATTTATAAGGATAATAGAGAACCTATTTAACAGTCTGTGCATACAAAAGTGTTTTATCTTGGAGGTAACTTTGGGTTAATTTTGACAGAGTTAGAGCAATGACTCTAGGAAGAAATGTCAGAGGCAAGTTTATTAAGTATTTTGTTTTAATTCTGCATCTTTGTACTATGACTACTATTTCTTCACCAGTCTTGCATTCAAAAACATTTTATTGTAGCAAGTCGTTGCCATTACCAAGCTACACAACTTTTCACTTCTGAAACTTCAACCCTACCATTACATAATGAGAATTTCTTTCTTACCACGATGTTTTCAAATATTGTTGGCTGCAGATGTGTCAAAATGCATCCATGTGGGTAAAGATTTATCATTCCCTGATAAATTATTATGAATTATTTTCTTTTAGACATGTACAATAAGAATATTTCTAGAGTGCATAGAATATAGTATAGCATGTGTTCAACCTTGGGTTCTAGCTTTAACCCTTTCCTACATATAGATGCTTTCTGATGCCTCTGCAGCAGATGACTTTGGAAATCATTTCGGCAAAGGAGATCTTCCTCATTATGAGCAATTTCTCCATTTGCCACAATGATTTCAACTGGATTTGAATAATCATACTTTCATTTATAGAGATTTTCAATAGTTTGGACTTGGTCATAATCAGTCGCCCGCTGCAGTTTTATGGTATGTGGGTTAAATAAGCCTTATTCATGTCCAGTATCAGGTTATCCCTTTTCCTCATATAGACGCTTTCTGACGCCTCTGCAGCAGACAGCTATTTGAAAACATAGTGACACAAGAAGAAATTGCACAGAACGTGCAATTACTCCTTTTGCCACAATGTTTTTCACTTTTAGTCAAAGGTTATCCATTCAATTATAGAGATTTTCCGTTTTTGGACAAAATATGTTCAAAGTCGTCTGCTGCAGAATTGTCGTATGAGGGAAAGTGTTATAAGTGATAGTCTAGCTGTTATACATGTATTATTTATAATTGTCCTAAAAAATCTGACAAGATGTTTTATTTATGTCATTCCAGGTGTTTCTCGTGGAGACCGAGGTGAAGATGAGACAGACTTTGCTCGCCCCCTCACTTCAAAAGTGCCGCACGCCAAGAAGACATCCAGTGCAGCGTCTACTATATCTACTGGCTCCATCGGAAGAAAAAGTGGATTTGGTCTGGTAAAATCATCATCCTCAGGTATGACAAAGAGTTTTATAATAGTTATATACGTGTAAATAGTGATTTGTCATATACATGTAAATAGTCATTTGTCATAGGACAATTTTGTTCTTAAATGTTGAAATAACCTTCTGAAAACATATTAATCATTTCCCTAATTTGATCAATTATTTGTTGGTTGCTCTCTGTCTGAGGGGAGGAATATGACATTTAGCGAATTTGAATGCTTATTATGATGATAAAATTGTCATGTAAAAAATCCATTGTTTTCCCTCGTTGTAATTGAAAGTCATCTGCTGCAGAGACGTTAAGAGTTTGACTGCATCAGGGAAAGGTTGAGAAGAAATATCAATCCAAAGTACAGTGTCCATCTTCCCTAACAATTTTGGCTCTGTATCTTTGAAAGAACTGCATTAAATAATCCATTTCCACATATAGTACAACACAATCATATCTGCAGTAGACAACAGAAGAGAATGATTTGGTCAAATAAATGAAAAATTTGTATTTCATTCATTCTTTGATTGTGTTAACCCTTGCCGTGCAGAGTTAACTATTTGGCGAGCAAAAAAATAAACTGTGTGAAGAAAAGAGTATAACTATTAAATAGAGTTAAAAACATTCGGGAAAAGGTAAAAATGCTCATCTTGAGCACTTTCATTCTGGCCACGATGTTTTTAAAAGTTGTTTGCATGCTGCACATTGTGTCATAATGCATATATGCATGCTGGAATATGTCAAATTTAAATGTTAAACCATTTTGTGAAATGGAGAAAAAATGATATATCATGACTATTTCTAGAAAAAATGAGATTATATTTAATGAGCAACTCCTCACTTTAATAATTCACAATATAACTAAATCTTGGTCACTGGCTTTATGTTGGATTTCACAGTTAAGTTCTTGGTATAATTTTCTTTTAGAAATCAGAATTTATTTGTACTGTTTTGAATTTCAGCACATTTGTGTCTCCTTAGTGACTTTGACAGAGAGACTCATTGGGATCGCTTTTCTGAAATTGGTTTCTCTGTCTGTCCGCCATGCTCACTATAATACTGGCATATTGTCAGGCGCCACATGTGTTCCTCTGAACAATCTTGTACTAACTCAAATGCATGTTGATACAGTTTTTGACACATAAAGATCGTCTATTTGTAAACCACTTTTAACCTCTCATTCCCCCATTTTTAGTGTCTGCTCGTTCCTCATTTCGGAGAAAATCTTCCGAGTCAGGTAGTATTTCCATATCACCATGCCTTTCCGTTTTACATTTGTAGAGATTTGTTCGTGATTTTGTGCGTGTTTTCATCTGGCAAATCATAGGAGCCTCAGCTCTGGTAGCACAAATGAACCCATTTCCACGAAACATTAGACATTTTGCTCTGCTTTTGAAACATTGTTGGAAATGAAGAATTTGCTTTAAAAAAAAGCCAAGCAATTTCTTCTTTCCCATGATGTGTTCCAATTTAATGTATCAAAATTATGCTTCAAATCTTTCAAATATTCTTCCTCAAATATGTTTTTATAGCATACAAGTGAACATATCATACCCTTTCCCTGATAAAATAAATCTGCTGCAGATGACTGAAACTTCTAAGCTAAAATGTGGAAAACCTTCAAATAAAAGTATCCTAATACATGACTGTATATAAAGGATAAATTGCTCATGATGAACCATTTCTCCTTTTGCCAGATTGTTTTCAATAGTCATCTGCTTCAGAGGAATCTGATGCCTCTGTATGTGGGAAAGGGTTAATGGGAACTGTTAATGAAGAATATATAATTTACAGCTTTTCATGAAATGGGTTTCATTTTCGCTGCAGTTAAATCAGCCATAAAAGCTTTGCTTAGCCTTATCAAATGGGGATCTATTAATTAAGATGTTGAGTAATACAAAAACAAATGTTACTTTGTAAAAAGTTTTTAAGATCAATTTCACCTGAGTCACTGACTATAAAATGACGGGTTAAAAGCAGACCATACTCCGGAAACTCACTGGCTCCAAACCTAGACAAGTTTAATGTGTGCTCAAGTATCTGATTGGTCTCCAAATTGACCAATCAGAAGTGCTATTCGAAGCATGGAGTTCATTTTTGTGTCACCCTGCGTAGCATGGTAGGCACATAGGGATTACTCTGTTTTTTGCTCGGCGTCTGTCTGTCCGTCACACTTCTAATGCAGGTGACACACGTGATCTGCGGAGCACTCCACTCTAGTTTTCTTGAGTTTTCGGAGACTGTTGTAATGAACTAAATTTAACAGTTTTACTGAAGTTAAATTATTAAAATAAAATCAATTAACAATCAATTATTTAGAGATCAATTCTTGATAAGAAGATTTTAAAATCAATAAACAGAGTATAATTATCAACCCTTTGACAGCTGGCACCAATTAAGTGAAGCCTGTGCTACAATTAGTATAGTACATCTACGCAGGCTGACCAGGCTCTTTACTGTTTGCTCCTTAACTCCACATTTTTATCTCGATATTCCTAGAATTAGCTATGAACTTTTCCAAATGCAAAGCTGGACAAGTCTATAAGAGAAAAAAAAATATCAAGATTTAAAGAGCTTAATCAATATTTTACCAACTGTGTACTTGTTGTTGATCAGCGCTAGGATATTTTGTTTTTAGCTCTGTAACTGGCCAAAGGGCCCAGAAGAGCTTATGCGATGGCGTTGTGTCCTTTGTCCTTCCATCGGTAAACAATTGCTTGTGAACGTGATAAAGTCTTCAGTTTTGATGTATCTCAATCAAACTAATACAGGAGTAAGATAGAGCTTGTGAACACAATAGAGGCTCCATATGCATGACTGGATTGCGGCCCTTGAAATTGTCAAAATTGCTATAATACAGCTTGTGAAAACAATAGACTTTCCATTTCTTATCTGACCTTCACTAAACTTGGAAAGTAGTTAAATATTGATGAGAGCTTGGTTCCTTTTCGAAAACCAGCCTGATCAGCCCATGTATGACTGGATTATAGCCCTTGAAATTGTCAAAATTGATATAATACAGCTTGTGACACAATAGAGCCTCCATTTACTTAGATTGTAGTTAAATATTGATGACAACTCAGTTACTTTCGTGTTGCCCATACATACATGCTCTGGATTGAAAATGACCAAAGAACCATGCCAGTAGAGCATAGGCCCTCATGGGCCTCTTGTTTAACTTTTAATGGCAAAGTTATATAGGGTTAACATATATTTTGTTACATTCACATGCATATAAAAGCATCCTGTAATAAGAGATACATGTACTTTGGAAAGTAAACATTAATTTAGCCCTTTATTAATTTAAACAACCTTTATGGTTTAGAGATAAGATGCTATTGCTTAATTTCAAACTAGCTTGCTTCAATAGAGCTGTAGCCTTTCCGCATTGCATTCTATGTTCTTTATTATTTCTCCTTCAAGCGCTTGGTGTTGGGACTCGAAGGAATGTTCTCACTGAGGGGTGATTCTTTTGGGTTCCATCTTATAGGGTTTGGCTGGGTAATAAGGGAGATACTGTATGAAGAAAAAAGAAACAAGCAAGTTTATTCTGCCATATCTAGGCCATTGCTTTAAAAAAGCTTTTCACATATCGCTACAAATCTGAGATGACCTTGAAAAAATCATTGCAGAAATATTGAAAAATCCGTAAACAATTTGAGTAAAAGTATTGAATACAGTGTGCTAAATGGAGAAATACTCAATATGATCTTTTTTTGCCACTGTGTTTTTAAAAGTCGATCTTCTGCTGCAAATGTGTCAAAGAACATCATTTGCATTGGGGAAAGTGCTAAACTACCTTGTAAACACAAATCCAAATCATATACCAAAGTGTTCAAGGGCTAAAGACTTACATAGAAAGGTACCATTTAGTTATCTCGAGTATTGAGAAAGCTAGGAAAAAAGCTGCCATGTTATAAATCAAACATTTATTAAAAATGACATTAAATCCTTTCCCACATACAGCAAATATGCAGCTGACAACTTTGATACCATGTAGGCAAAAATGTTGAACATTTCTATAAATGAAAGATAGTTTAAATATTGAATAAAGAGTTGAAATCTTTGTGACAAAAGTCATGTTCTTCAGAATGCATCTGCATGTGGGAGACTTAACCAAACAACCAAGTAGGATGCTTACAGTAACCAATGTATCAGAAGTGTGTATTATAAGCTAAGGTAACTAATCATTAGGTGGTAGGTAAAGAATGTTAAAAAGAAGTAGAAATTCCTCAGTTTCAGTCATTGATAATCTAGATTTGTTAAAATTGGACAGTATTCAATCAAGAAAAAGATAACTGGTGAAGATAGAACTTCAACTCTTAACCCATTTTCCATATACAGTCTGACTTGAAGTTTTCAAAGGAATTTTATGCATTTTTTTAATTTGTGGGAAAGTGTTAACCAAGTTTAAGACACACTTTAATTGTAGAGTGAGCCAATAGCCCCAGTAGCTCAGTGGGCTGTCAATCCAGGGGTGACACACCACTGTGACAAGCGTCATTTGTCTTCCACAAAGGGGCTAACAGTCCGTGGAAAAGCAGCCAGTTGTTTGGAAAGTCTGTTAAGTGGAGTACTGGTTTGAGAAAGCCAGGAAACACATAGGAAAGTGATTCGGCCACCATGATATGACTGAAAGAAAAGTTGAAATCGGCGTTACACCACAATCAATCAATAATGGTAAATTCCTTTTGCCCTCATGTTTTTCTTGCATCTAGGAGAATAATTATTAGAAAGGGTTAAAAGAATTACTGCTCCTTGATTGATGTTAAAATTGTCCATTGTTGTACTATTAGTCTTCAATAATTCCTTACATGGTAATACCAAATATGAGCAAGTAGATATTATTGAAAATGACAATGACAGTCCCCCTTCCCCTTTCCTATGATTTACCAGCACCATTTGTTAGTAGATACACAAGATTATGACCAACATGCACATGCAGCTCCCAACTATCTGATGAACACAGATCAGATTCATTATAAAACTCATCCCATTAGCAGGATCTTATTGAGTTTACCTGATACAGCCTTTGAGAGTTATCTGCTTTAAAATTGTATAATGAGAAATATAATCATGATACTGAATTAAAACATTGTAGGAAAAACATGAAATGCTCATTTGAGCAATTTCTCCTTTTCCTACAATGTTTTCCAAAGGACATCAGTGCCAAAGAGGCTTCATAAGACATCTGAATCAGGGGAAGTAGTAATCTCATAAGAGATCAGTATACAGTAAACTGTGGTATTGTTTACTTGGTGACCCATGTTTTATTATTTTATTGCTCACGAAATATATTGAAATTACTTGCAATTTGTGTAGATAGTTTTCATTAATAAATATAGGTAGAGAAGCTAGAAGCTTTCTGAAAATAACTGTCGCAAGGTGACACCGCAGCACTGTATTTGACCTAAGTCTTGTATCCTGCATCTCAGAACACCTGCACCACCATTTACACTGAAGCCACTGCTTTTCTGAAACATACTCAGAAGCTTTAAATTATCTTTCATAAACCAACAAAATTCACAACATTTGTGTCATTTTAGGTGATGCTGGTTCCTAGCTATTAGTTTGAATATGTGCTGTTATGAGTATTATTCATGCTTTTAACCCTTTCCCACTCACAACAAAACTGCAGCAGACAACTTTGAAAGCATCTAGGTAAAAATAAGAAAAATGTCAGTATTATTATTGAATAGAGTTGATAATTGTGGCTAAAGAAGTTGCTCATCATGAGCAATTTGTCCTTTTTGCAAGAATGTTTTCAAAAGTAGTCTGATGCAAGGGCATCAGAAAGCATCTATATGTGTTTAGTATAAGTTTAGGATATGATATTTTGTTCTTATTTTGCTGCTCGAAAACTTCTACAGATCATCATATGAATGAATTGATCTCAAGCATCATGTCACCATGATATTACAGAAATGCTGTTGAAGAATGCATTAATACTCCATTAAATTAATTTATCTTAACAGTGAAGTGCACGATACAGTTAATGGGTCAAATATTTCAAGTGACTGCTCACAGTGCTTTATCACACAAGAAACACACAATGTAATATTAACCTGATAAAAGATTTAAGGCGTCACCTGATTTTAAAACATCTAATGAAAAATATGTTGAAAATATTGGGTCGAAATTAGAAAAAGCTGAGTTAGTAATTTCTCTTTAGGCAACAATGTTTCCAAATGTTGTCATTGGCAGGTGATTGCGTTAACCCTTACCCACATACAACAAATCTGCAGCAAAAGACCTTTGAATACATCTTTAACCTTTTCCCTCATACGACAATTCTGCAGCAGACGACTTTGAACATATTTTGCCAAAACATAGAAAATCTCTTTAATTACATGGATAACCTATGACTAAAAGTGGAAAACATTGTGGCAAAAGGAGAAATTACACGTTTTGTGCAATTTCTTGTTTTGTAAAGTCTATGTTTTCAAAAAGCTGTCTGCTGCAGAGCGTCAGAAAGCGTATACATGAGGGAAAGGGTTAAATAACTCTAACCTGCATTTTATGCAAGTAATGGCCCTTTTTGGACTTATAAATTCTGGTTAAAAAAAGTTAAAGTTTTGCATGCAACAACATTAAGAGACCGTCTTAGTAACTAGTGCTGCAGTGGCAGTATTTAATAGCAATTTTATTGCACCATCTGATAGAGCTATTCAAGGGCTACAAAAAGGTTTTTTACGTAATTGACCTCCGACCTTGGGTTTCTAAGGTAAAGCTGGAAGTTTGCAAAATATGCAAAGGCGAATTTCATGTCGCCTACTGGCTTGTACCTTTATAAACCTTTGTACCTTTGTAAATTGTACCTTTTACAAATGTGAGATTCATTCTTGGATTTCAGTAGACTGAGAATATTCTAAGAGTTACCTCCAACAGTGAAACAGACCAATATTAGACCTTATATGGACATATCAAATCTTATTTTTCGATGTTTTATCATTACAGATTACCCTGGATAGTTGAGATTGTGGTAGTTGTAAATAAAACTTTTTTGGAAAGAACTAGAGAACTTATTTCACGGAATGATCTTCCAAGAGTGAAAGTGGTGGAAGGCTGCTGTACCAGGCACAGATCTATATATGCTGGAATTAAGGCATTAGGTATAGGTTGGAAGTGATTGTTTACTGATTATAATATTTTTATGCCTATATATTAGGTTTAGGTTTGAAGTGATTGTTTACTAGTTATGATATTTTTATGCAGATATATTAAGTTAAGGTTGGAAGTGAGTGTTTACTGGTTATGATATTTTTATGCTGATACATTAGGTATAGGTTGGAAGTGATTGTTTACTGGTTAAGATATTTATACCCCCGACAAACAAAGTTTAGAGAGGGTATATAGAAGTCACCCTATGGTTGGTCGGGCAGTCGGTTGTTCGTTCGGTCGGTTGGTCCGATGCGATTTTCCTTGTCCGGAGCATAACTTAACTAATTGTTGGAATATAATAAAACTTCATACGATGATACAACACATTGAGAGGAAGTGCGGTGTACAAGAACCATAACTCTAATTCATATAATTACAGATTTATTGCCCTTTGTTACTTTTTCTCCTTCTTAGAGTCTCGTCCGGAGGTCAACTTTAAAACTGATTCTTGAAATTTTATAAAACTTCTTACGATGATAAAACTCATTGAG